>PVIU01003399.1:0-146260 GCA_004026605.1 Ondatra zibethicus | reverse complement strand
AATACACAACTTTACAAATGCAAATCCAAGCCATTAACTAACCACAGAGAGTTGGTGGGTATTTGTTTACAACATGCCAAGTAGTAGAAAGTACCTAGAAACACAATATGTTCATTGTCCACACTATAGAAAAGTTTAGATTTATTGGTAGAGAGAAGTCTCACCCAGATAATCCTCTGTAGAATATGTGATAACCCAAAAGGCAAATTGTTCCCAGCCAGTAAGCTTAGGGAGAGGACCTTAGTATAGTAGATATGAGAGCAGAAATAGTTGGGGAAGAATGAATTGGTAGAAGTGAATAGATTTGCTTCTATTCATGATGGTCAAGTTTGGATTGTTCTCTTTGTGTATTGATTAGATTTTTGAAATAGCAACTTCTAAGACCAAGATATCTATGCCATCAGCTTAATGAAGACAAAAGCCTTGGATACAGTTGTATGAGGAAGATTATCGTGAGACCAGGCTTAAGGAGTCAACAAATGATGCATCACTACAGTCTGTGCTAAATAGAATTCACCTCCTTGGGCATCTTGGAGTAGCAACAGATAGAATTGGAGTGACATCCAATGTCAGGCTGCATTGGCTGAAGGTTAACTCAAGAGACATCAGCTTCCCATCCTTTCCAACAGTATCAGGCTTCTGTGATTTGGAAGAAAATTCTAAGGCAGAAAAAAAATAAAGATCATAGCTTTCCATTGAGACGGGAGCGTTCAGTATGAGCTTAGAATTGCCCTCCATGCTACGGCTGAAATCAGAGGGAGGTAGAAGATGTGGTCAAAGGCACAAAAGTCATACCTTATAATCTAGGAAGTAGAAACAGGCTTTCTTTTACCCTTCATTTAATTGTTATTGACCCAAACTATCTCACAGGGCCTCTGCTGAAAGGAACTGTGGGAAGTTGAGCTGTTTTAGTGAGGCAGTTAGTAAGTAGGAGAACAGCTCCCAAGTGTGTTAGCAACTTCTCTCATCACTGAAACCAAATGTCTGACAGAAGCAGCTTAACAGGAGGAACTGTTTAATTTGATTTCTGTAAGATGTAGTCTATCCAGATGGGGAGGGTATGACAGAGAGGCACCATTCATCATAAAAGGAGCTTGCAACACCATTTCTCATATCTTAGTGAAGACATGATGTGTAACAGGATCAAAAGCAAGACCTGGTCCTAACACTCAAGATCCATGCCAGTGGTCTACATTTGTCAACTAGGCCCCCTGTGCCGAAGGTTCTAGGACTGCCCAAAGCACCAGCAGTAGCTGGGCACCAACTATTCAAACACACGGGGTGGGGGATTTCACATTCAAACCCTAACAGTGAGAACCACAATTAAAAAAAAAAATCAGAGAAGAGACTGCAGGAAAGATTAGGAACAGATATTGGGTGACTAGTGGTATAGCACACACAATACCATCTCTAAAAGTTGCTGTAGTGTTGACAGAATAAAATATGGGACTGGCTAACTCTCCAGATCTGGAGACTGGGCTATCTGGCATGTGACTGTATTTCTAGAGTGAACTGTTCATGGTGGTAGTGGCGGTGGCGGTGGGGATGAATCCATGAATTGTCTTGGAATGAGTAAAACCAGAGCAGGAACTTCGTGTCCCACCTTGTGCTTCAGCCTTTCCGAAAGAAATTCTTGCAAATTGATTTGTCCTTTCTCAAACCCTTCAATCCAAAAGAGGGTGTAAGATGGGAAACATAGTCCAGCCTCATATCCTTCCCTTCCTCTTCTGGTTGCCATGGGGAAACAGTTCTGAAGAGGCTGTAGCCAGTTGTGGTGGCTATGGCAACAGAAAAATTGACATCCAGTCTCAAAGCCATAAACTTAATGAAACTATAGTTTTATTGTGTCTCACCCTCATCCCTGATTAAATCAGATCTGCATAATGTGAAGATATTAAATTTCCATGTTTCTCATTTCGTCTCCCCTGCCAATAGGAAGGCTCTGTTGTGAGGAAGGCCTGCCAGTGGGCTGGGAACCTCATTGCTCCAGATTTTGCTGAAAAATGAGTTTTAATAATTGGTGCTGGCTGGCCCACAAAGCAAAGCAGACTTCGGAGAAAAGACTGGATCCTAATTCCACAGAGATACAACTGCTTTCCTCTGGCAGGTAGAGACTTTATGGGGATTTGGGAGAGTCACGGAGGACAAATGAGACATCACTGGGAGCTACAGCACTAGACAGATGCATTGATTGGGGAAAGGGTTACGGAGCACAGTGTCTGGGCGGCAGCTCTGGGATACTGTTGTCGGCGGGCAGTTGACACTTACCTGGGCTGCTCCTTCCGAGAGGCCTACTTCTGGCATAACTAGTGTGAACATAGTGTTGGGGTCAGACTCAATACAAGTCTAAATTAACAAAAAGTCATCCCCCATGTGATGGTGCTTCAGGGGTTGTGCGAGGTTCTCTAGGAATAGAAAGATCAATGATATTGATGCTTATGTTATAAGAACTTCCGCTGCAGCAGAAAGAAAGGCTGTGAGAGGAACAAGAGCTGACTTCTAGCAAGAGCTTTCAAGGCAGCAGCATGAAGGTATTGCCCTTAGCTAGTGCTTAGGTACATAAGAGATTTTATAGGATGCTTTCCCTGCAAAGAGACTTTGTCTTCTTGTCTTCTGACATGATTTGATCTTAGAAAATAAGAAAGGAAGAAAACAGCAGAATGGAGGCTACAATGAGGCAGTGGTCCTCAACAGGGCGCACATTTGGCCTCTTCCCTACACCCAAAGGACACCTGACAATGCCTGAAGGCACCAAGTGGGTGGAGAATAAGGGTGTGGCAAAGGCCTCGTTCCCCTCATTTTAAAACTTTCCAGCTATGAAACACTTGTTTCATTTTCTCAAATGAAAAGAAAATATTAAAGAAACAAAACACACAGACAGCAGCTTTGAAAGAGCTAAATTTGAATAAATCTTTGGGGTAGTCACCATTGTTTCCCTGGACAAAGTAACCATAGGCCAAAGACATTAAAGAAACGCTGACAGTGGGGATTGTCTTGTTCTCCTGCCATAGAAAAGCCAAAGATGGCCACTCCACCTTGGCCCCTAGGTTTCTTTTTCCTTCCTTCCTTTGTTGTTTCCTTCCTTCCTTCCTTCCTTCCTTCCTTCCTTCCTTCCTTCCTTCTTTCTTTCTTTTTTAGAAGACATTTAAGTTGAATTTTCACATATCCAGTTGTTTTAAATATGCAAATCTATAGTCATTGAGAGACTGTCTCCTTTGCATCCAGACCATGAAGACCTTTGCCCTTTGGTCCATTGTCAATCTGTTCCTGTTGTTGGAGGCCTCTTATTTGTTTCCTAGCCACCCAGACCCAAAATAACCACACAGAAATTGTATTAATTACAACACTGCTTGGCCAATCACTTAAGTGTATTATTAGCTAGCTCTTGTATCTTAAATTAACCCATTTCTATTATTTTATATTTTACCACGAGGCTCGTGTCTTTATCCTCTGGCAGCTACATGGCATCTCTTTGACTCCACCTACTCTCTCTATAAATCTTTCCCAGCCTGGCTTTATTCTATTAAGTTATTGGCCAAAAGCAGCTTCTAGATTAGCCAATGGCAATAAAACATGTTCATAGCAATCAGAGGGGACTCCCGCATCCTGTTTCCACATGTTGCTCCTGAGCAATACTGCCTAGGCTAAGCCTCATCTGTGACACCCTGGGGGTTCCCTAGCCATCCTTTTTCTTGATGGTGAGCCTCAACCATGAACTTCTGGACTGTCCCCAGGTGTAGGCATTCAGCTCTCATACAGTCCTGTTCAAACACTGCTGGTGCAGCTTGTTGCATGGCACTGCCTCTGTAGCCGTCTATTTTTCTTTGATCGTCTCTAAATCTCTCTCATGCTCAGCACCTCTCCCATTCTAAGGCACACGATCAACCTCTGATCAATGAGCTTTACTCCTAACCTTCAAGTCCACCTTATTTCCCAATAGCTTCAACAAGTGGGATTTCATAGCAACATAGCCCTTGGGCACCATTCTGTGAGAAGAGCTACAGTTGACATTTAACTTCTGTTCCCCAAACTCATTAAAAAAAAAAAAAAGCAGTACCACCTGAGGAGAGAAAAAACATGTGCTCTTATAAGACACTTAAAATTATTTAATTTTAATTTTGCAGTGCTGGGGATCAAACTCAAGGCTATGGGCATGTAAATGCTCTATTAACTGAACCACAATCCAGCCCTTTATTTTAGTTATTTTTACTAATACAATACTTACATGTTTTTGAAGCATAGAATGTCCTGATCACTGTTCTAGTGCTGTAAAGAGACCCCACAACCAAAGCAACTCCTATAAAAGAAAACATTTAATTGGGGACTTGCTTATAGTTTCAGAGGTTTAGTCCATTATTATCATGGCAGGGAGCAAGGTAGCATGCATGGAGCTAGAACAGTAGCTGAGAGCTACATCCTGATCTGTGGGCTGAGAGAGAGACACTGAACTTTACATGTGGTTTTGAAAACTCAAAGCCCACCCCCAGCGACGTACTTCCTCCAGCCAGGCCACACCCCCTAGTCCTTCTAATCCTTCCAAATAGTGCCAGTCCCTGGTAAATAAGCATTTGAATATGAGCCTATGGGGGCCATTCTTATTCAAATCACCACACAGTACTACTTCAGATTGCACATCTCTAATTTAAAAAACAAAAACAAAAAACCTGAAATATTCCAAAATGAGAAACATAACAAGTGCCAGACTAACGCAAAACATTTTAGATTTCAAAGTCTTTTGGATCTGAGGTATTCAGAGACAGTCATAACAACAGGAAAGGAGCTCAGTGGCTACTTCTACTTACAAGCATCTCAGCTTAGAGGCTGTTGTGCAACGTTTACTGTTCCATTTCCCCCATTCCTCCCTGCAAAGCCTCAAAGACAGGACATAGAATCCTGGAGGCCTGGTGAGACTCCTCATGTTGGTTGCCAGTGACGACCATTCTCTGAAAGTTACCCTGTGCCAGGTAGAGGTCTTATTACCTCGCCAGCATCTTCTACAGAATCATCCGGGGGAAACGCCAGGCCTCGGTGTTCTACACGAAACAGGTAGTGTCTTTCTCCCTCTCTCCCTGCTCCTCTGCTGTCACTTTGCCTCCTCACCTAAATGCTCTAAGAGGCAGAGCATAGCACAGGAACTCATCATAAATACCACCCCCGACTCCATTTTCTACTCTGGTCCAGGAGCTGCTTCCTGCCTGGTTACTGAGCTATTCTGTCTTTGTGGGATTGACCCAACCACTCTGATGGAAGCAGCCCCTCTAGAGTAGAAAGTGCCGCTTTTTAGCAGGCATAAAGTCTTATATGGACCCTGAAGCCACTAGGGACTCAGAGGCCAAGAGGGCAGCTGTTATTTTCCACTCTCCAGCTCTATCTATCTATTTGCCATGTCTTTCCCCACAAGTTGCTGGCTTCTGACAGCACCACACAGAAACACCAGTGCTTACAAAGGCTGCAGCCTTCCTGCCTCTCCAAGGGTCCCAGCTCTTGGGGTAGTGGAGAAGTTGCCTCCCTGGGATGGCCTATTGGAAGGAACCTACTAGCAGTGTCCCTCTTCCCAATCATTGCAAGTCATATAGGTGCCAGTTTTAGGCAGGACTGAGGAGGTAATTCTGGGGATTGAGGCAGGACTTAAGTCTAGGGAATAGAAATGATAGATGTATGGATCTCTGGTCTCTTTCTTTCCCACTAACCATTGTGCTGCTCAGTCGATCAAATATGACTGGCTGGTACTTTATGTATTATTTTCGTTGTGCCTGAGATTTTTGTTTTGATTGAGTAGAAGGTAGAGGCATTATATATTTCTATCATTTTTTTTCTTAGTCACACAGACCTGTGAAGGGCCAGAGAAGTTCCACCTTAACTTCAGGCTGCGAGAAATAAAGACGGTGACCTGGTTTCCACTTTAGAAGTAATTCTTCTTTGCTAATGCCATCTCCGGCTTTTCTGCTGCAGTGCTGCGCTAACTGCTTTAGACTCTGTTTAGAAGGCAGGAAGGAGCTGTGAGACTGAGCCCTTCAGAACTCACCGGCCCGAGACTGCATGGCTCACAACAAGCCTGGGGGCAGTCTTTGCAGCTAGTGTCTGCTAAAGGCTCTGTGTCCTATTAGTTATAATCACTTTGAGGTATGGCTTTAAAAATGCTGAGTCCCAATCTTACTGATGTGCCATGGATTTGAAGCTTTAAGAAAGAGAAAGACTAAGACATGCCCTTCATCCCAGCACTCGGGAGGCAGAGGCAGGCGGATCTCTGTGAGTTTGAGGCCAGCCTGGTCTACAAGAGCTAGTTCCAGGACAGCTAGGGCTGTTACACAGAGAAACCCTGTCTTGAAAAACTGAGAGGAGAGAGAGACAGAGACAGAGAGACAGAGACAGAGACAGAGGAAGCTTGACTTTGTGGTGCCAAGCCATGGCTGCCCCACCAGATTCTCACTCAACTGCAGTAGAATGAGGGGAGGTCACAAGTCACGGCCTGAAGTGGTGAGAACAGCTTCTTCCACAGTTGATGGTGGCCTTCATTATTCTGTGTCAGCCCCTTGCTGCAACTGAGGAGTGGCCTTGCTTCCAGCATGGACTTGTCGCTTTTTTCTGTTACCAAAAGGACTTGCATAACTGGGGTATGAAATCACATGCTGCCTTCAGACAATCATCATCAATCATATTGCACATTTTTTGGATCAGTATCACAAGTGAGACCTCACTCATAAGACAGGGACGTTGGTTAGTGATAGAAGCAAGCAAGGAAGTCAAAGCATAAATCACAGTGGCATGGGAAGAGACAGCTCTCAACCTGGGAAGTCAGTGGCAAAGTAGGACCAGAAGAGAATATAAACCAAATAAATGTTGGTTCTATTCTTTCAACATCTGAGCTCAGGTTTGTAGCAGACAGAGTAGATGACCATCTGAGATCTTGGGTGCTCTGGGATATCCTGTCTACAGTGGACAAAGACACCCCCTCCCCACGGAGAGTGACAGGGACTCAGGTGCAGCAAATCCTGACCCTTCAAGAACCACAGCAGGGGCAGAGACAGGAGCTCTGGGGAGAACAGAGTGAAGCAGATGGGTTATAGAGAAATCAAAGGCAGAATTGTTCACAGGTGATTCTTCTAGGGACAGTGTTGATTCTGGTATTTATGGAGTGGGGGAATGGCTTTCTTAGTAGGTCTTGGGACAGAGGAGGTTTAGAGATCCCCAGAGAAGGAGGCCACACAAGATAGTCTGTTACCTATCTGCTAATCTCAAGACATTGACCCCCAGAATGGTACTATATCCAGTAGAGCAATTGTTTAGCTATTTGGACAGAAGTAATGTGTTCTATCCCCAGCACTGGAGTACTGGGGGGGGGGGTAGGGGGTAGAGGATGCTGATCCTAATCTAACGTCTTTCTAAATCTTCCCATTTGACCTTGGGTAGCCCCAGGGGAAAGATGAGCGCATCTAGCTCAGAGGTGTGCTCATCCAGGCATATGAGTACCCTGAATTTCCCAGCTTCCCTTTTCTGATCCCTTATACTCAGTCTGCGCTGGCTCATTTCAAGTCCAGCTTGTTCAGGTCCATCTGGCAGCTCCCACCAACCAGCACTGCGTGAGGACAACACTGTAATGACATCATCTCTACTCCAAGTCTCACAGGAGTAGCTGTTTTCTTAGCTATTCCTATAAGGGATTTACAGTCTACATGGAAGACACTGCACAGCCTCTGGCTGCTGCACATCATTGTGACATGGTGAGACACCTGTCTCATGCAATATGGCAAAGTCATTTGGGGAAACACTGAAGCATAGTCAAGGAATTCAAGAAAGACACTGAAAACCCCAAACCCCAAGCACAGTCAAGAGCTTCGTCTATCCATAGTTTGGGGGTTTGTTCCCTGGGTACATCTTACTTAGTACTTTCTGGCCTCTTCTGAGCATGGAAAAGGCTCCTGGGAAGTCCTAGTGCACACTTTTAGCTGCATGAGGACCCTAGCAAGCATTCAGGCACTAAGGAAAACTCCTTGTACAGAACTGCACACCAGCACAGATTGTCTGTGGGAGGAGATGTTCTCTCTGTGTCTGCTCAAAAGGTTGCTTCCGAGTGCAGTGTTCCAAGACAGGGAAATGAATGGGGATTGCCTGAACCAACCGCTAGCTGAGACAAATCAATTTAACTCGATCAAGGATTTGGAAGCAATCCTTTTGCTCTTTTTATTCCTAATGTTTATGAGTTAGTTTTGGGGCAGTCAACTAGTATTTCCTGGGAGGCCTTTCTCCTACTCTGCTCTCACTTGGTGATTCCCATTGTGCTCCAAGCTGAACGCTAGAAACCTCTCTTGTGGCCCCTGCCCCTCAGGTGGCTATGGATCTCCACTGTTGCTTTACCATGGCTTCTCATCTCCACCGTCTGTGTTACCAAGTTCATGTATGAAAAAAACCTCCCTGTGTCTATGTGTGTGCACATGCAGGTGCTTATGGAGGCTCTAAGGGATCTGGGGTCACAGGCCATTGGAAGCTGCCTGACTCAGGTGCTAGGAACCATATTTGGGTTCTCTGGTACAGCAGGAAAGGCTCTGAACCTCTGAGCCATCTATCCAGCCTGTCTCTTTTGTTTCAGAAGCAGCTTTGTCTTACCCTTTCCTGGTATCTTCTCACATCAGTCTTAATGTTGAAAACCCACTGGATAGTCACAACTTTCCCTGTAAAGTGTAAAGCATCTATTTTTCCACAGATGGAGATTTGGCTCTGGAAAAGTCACCTAGTCCAACAATGAAATTGCTGGGATTTATGATGCGCCCCATTCCTTGTACTTTGACTCAAAAATACAATCACAACAGGAGACACACAACAAACATATGACTTGTGTTTGCACGGCTTTTGAAGCCAGAGCATATTAAGATAGGAGTGCCCAGAGAGGGAATCCTGGGCTTGACAGGGTTACTCACTGACTAAAGCATCTTGCCAGTGTCTTACCCTATGTGTAAAGTTTCTAAATCAGAATCAGTTTCCTAAGTCTCCTCCTTTCCCCCCTAAACTCTGCACCCTGACTTCTAGAACTCCCACTCTGTGATCAGTATCCTTCTTCAATTTCATCCCAGCATATTTGCCTGTCAGACTTGAGACACCCATAATGCCTCTTCATACTACCCTAGAAGAGGTTGAGTTTTTCTCCCTGTTGCCACCTCCAGACTCTATGTATCCCTTTCCAGTGTCCCCCGCCCCCCGCTAGTGGCTGATGTGACTTTGCCCATCACTCTCCCCATTTCCACCCATTGCCAGGCACTCCCCATGACTCTCTCTAAAGTTTAATGTCCTTTCAGTCCTCTCCACCACTGCTTTTCTGCTGATGATTAAAGAGCCCGCTAACGATGAACTCGTCCTCTCCATTGAGAGTTTCCAGATCTCCATCATCTTCCTTCCCTATGACCACAGCTGTTCCTTGTCATCCCCAGGTGCCAAATCTCCCCGAAAAAGCCTTATTTTGAAGTCTCTGTCCTCTCACTGTCCCACCTAGGCAGAATCCCCAGTTACACCTTTCTTGATCTTGTGGGACTTCCAAACTCTGCCCTCATTCTATTTCACCTCCATAAGAGTGAAAAACAAGACAAAACAAGAGACAACTTTCCTGTTGTGTCTTTATTATACAACAAGGAGATTTCTAGGACCCCCAAAAATGTGAGCATTTCCTTTTCAAAGCAGTGATGAATACTCCACCAAGCATTAACAATGTATCCTCGCATTAAATGCAATGTTGACATTCACTACCTAGAGAATAGTGTCAGATTCCCACAAGTCAAGGACACAGTCTGGTGAAATTAACCCTTATTCCATATGCCAGTCCTCCTCAGGCTGAGTTCGTGGCTAGAGAGCTTTCTATGTTGGTTTATTGTAAAGGACAACAATGGAAGATGTAGGGAATAAGATGGGTGACAAGGGACACAGATCCCGTGTCCTCTCTGGATAGATAACCTCTAGGAACTAATGAGTGCTTGGCTGTCTAGAATTCTGTAAACTCTGTCCTTTTGGAGTTTTATAGAACCTTTATTATGCAGACATAATTGCTTAAATGATTAGCTACCGGCAATTGACATAACTTCTTTTTTTCCCCTTAGAGGTTGGAACTCAGAAGTCTCAGACCTCGAAGTCTACCTTGGTTTCCTGGTGACTCGCCCCTATTCTAAAGCTACTTAGGGATAGCCAGCCATCATTGAATTTATGAGCACCCAAACAGCACCAGTGTGGAGAGTGCCTCATGCAAAGAATCAGAATGATGATCAAATAAGATTTTACAGTATTACAATTTCCTTCAATGTATGTTTGTCTCTCTTGAAGCCACCTCCAATCTCATGCTGCCTGGTGCCCCAGCCCTTGCAGAAACCACCTGTCTGCTTTCTCCACCGTCTGCATTCAAACAGCTGAGCGCCATGGTTTTAGGTAGAAAATCACACTCCAGATTAAAAGGCTGGCTTGGAAAAAAAAATCACAACCCACATCCTCATGTGAGCAGACACACCTGTCACCTCCACTGTGAAATCTCTTTCCTCGCACCCTGAGGGGACTGTTCCAGGCTTTCCTTCTGCCTCACACCCTCCCTAGTCTCTCTTCCCCCAAGTACTCGGTTGATGATATCTTCTGCTGCTTGCTGAGGACTGTAAATCATAGGCAGTAAGGTTCCCAGGCTTCCCTCTGCAAATCCATAGCCACCTCCATTGTATCCATCTTCCTCTAACTCCTTTTGCATCAGAGACAAGATTCCGCTGCTAGCCCACGCTTGGTCTTCTTCCCACCACGGAGTGCCATGCCCCTTTGCTTGTCTAAGGCCGTTGTACCTTTCTCCCTCTTTTCTCTCCCTTACTGGCCTTTCTAGATGGAAAATTGTACCTCCAAATACTTACATTAACGCATACAGAAAAATCTAAACCCAAAGACCTAAATTGGCACTGAATTATAATTCAGATAATGATTAAAAGCAGAAGATGTGTCAGGCATGTGCAAGGCTCTTGGTTTAAAGTCTCAGAATCACAAGTAGGGGTTGAAGTGGACCCCAAGAAAAAGTGATGGTGAAGAAGCCACAGAGCAGGAAGAAAACTCAGCAAAACAACAAATAATCAACAAAACCATAAGTGAGAGGAGTTTTGTTGTTGTTCGGATTTTGTGTGTTTTAAGATAGGGTCTTGATATGTAGACCTAGCCGGCCTCAAACTTGCATGGATCCTCCTGCATCTGCCTCCCAAGAGATGCAATTCTGAGTGTGTTCTACCACACGGAACTGAAAAGTTAGCTCTTTGAAAACATCAGGAGTCTGATGTGTCATAAGGTTGGTTCAGAAAAAAAAAAAGGAGAAATTACAAATTATCGGTGCCAGCAATAATAACAAGAAATGATCAATGTGGGGTGCAGAGCTATGCTAACAGCCAAAAAGCACCACCACTGAGACTGATTTTATCTCAGCCAATGTAGGAATGCAAATAAAACTGATGGTCTTTGAAAAACTCAACTTGCCATAAGTGGCACAAGATAGTCTTGAACCTACCCCTCCCCAAATTAAATTCATTCTTTATTTTCTTTCTCTTCCTCTCTCCCTCAAATTTCAAGAAAGAAAAAAGTGGTAAGTCAATATGAGGTACTTGAGGGGACAGAGAACCTGGCTATTCAGACAGAAGTAACATGCTGTATTAGTATCGGCTTCCCACTTAGCCAAAGACACAAAAAGCACACACTTTGTGATTGTGTTGTGCAATATTTTAAGATATGTTACATTTGTTTATGCTCTGGAATATTTGTTTAACCATTGGAAGACGCACTGCATTCTTTTATGTTGCATTTGTTAAACTCCGTAAAGCTGTTTTATTTTGCCTGCCTAAAACACCTGATTGGTCTAATAAAAAGCTGAACAGTCAATAGCTAGACAGGAGAGGGGCAGGTGGGGCTGGCAGGCAGAAAGAATAAATAAGAGGGGAAGAAAAGAGGGAGGAGAAAAGGAGAAGGAGAGGAGGATGCCAGGGCCTGCTACCCAGCTACACAGCCAGCAACGAAGTAAGAGGTAAAGAAAGACATAGAATAGAGAAAGGTAAAAGCCCAGTGGCTAAAGGTAGACAGGATAATTTAAGTAAACAAAGCCTGGTTAGAAACAAGACAAGTTAAGGCTGGGCATTCATAAGAAAAAAATAATTCTCTGTGTATTTATTTGGGAGCTGGGTGATGGACCCTCAAAGAGTAAAGAGAAACAAACAAACAAACTACATGATTCCTTTAAATGAACTCCCCAAATAAACAAAGCAAACAAAACAGAATGTATTATGTCAGACTTATTTACAAAGTGGGAAAAGGCACCAACAATTCATTAGGAATAGAAGGAGTGAGCTGCAGGGGGGCTATGACAGCATTGTGCTTTGCACTATTACAGTATATGCACATTTAACAAGTCGTCAAAAAACATGGAGAGGAGGTGGAGGTAGAGAGAGCATAGGAGTAGCAGGGTTCCTGTGACTGTTGAAGTTGGGGGCTGGGTGTGGAGTTTCTATTACCCTACTGTGTATTGTGTAGGTTTGAACTCTCTATAATGAAGATGGAGGGACATGCATAGAGTTTGATTTATCACATGGGACATTTATATTTCTGTCTAACACCATTTTCATTTACACAGTTCAGATCTGAACAAAATGGAGGGTGATTCTGTCTCATGCTTCAGCTCATTGAAGCCAGAGCTAATGTGCATTTTGCACCCAGCTTCTGATCACATTATACTGTAAGCAACTTTGCAGTTGTATATATAGACTTCATGATCATCACTTTTAATGGCTACCCTCCGGCTTCTTAATACTGAAACTCAAGTTCTATCTCATTATTTTACCAACATTAAATGCTAGTGCTCCTTGAAGTGATACAACTGGAATGCACCCCATAGGTATTCCCGTTTAATTATTTATGCTCACCTTGTCCTGGGGAGAACTTAAGGCAGCCTGAAAAGACACATCAAATACAATTAGATAGAACACATGTAAAGCTAAGTATTAAAAGAAAAGAAAAATGAAGCTACGGACAGGGTCGAATCAAGGATCTTTAAGGCAGGAAAAGAAAAAAAGCTTGGAAAGACTCACAGGCAGATCATTTAGCTTTGGATGTTGATATTTAGTGGGTGCTTTGGTTGGGGTGGGGTAAAGTCAAGTGTCAGCCTGAGAGTAGACAACCAGGTGGCCGAATACAGTTGCCTCTTACAAGAAAGGTAGTTATTTTTTTCAACAGTACAGCCAGTTGATGAGATGCCTATAAAACTGATACTTTTCCTTTGCAGATGTTGCTTAGAGACAGCACTGTAGAGCATTCCATCTTTGAAGAAAGGTGACAGAAAAGGGGGCTTACCTACACCTCTGTCCCCCCTCCAAGTCCTGAGAAAACGACCTCATCTTTCTGATTCTGTACCTCATTCTTTGTATAATGGAGGGTAGAAAACAGATTCCTCACTGTGTGACTATTTGCTGTAGATAGACTCATTTAAAAGGCATCTATTGAGAGTGCTTAATGCTTAGGGAGGTCTAGCAACTAAGTTTCTGCTCCTGTCATACTTGATTGTAGTGGGAGGAGAGAGAAAGGAACACACAGTATCTTTTCAGATAGAGACAGTCAAGAAAACAATGTGTTGAGGTAGCCATGTTGTTGAGACTTCATGGGTATAGCTTTCTGACATTTCTAGACTTACCACAACAAACTTCTTTTTCCTCTGGCTCTGACGATCTTTTCATTCTCCCTTCTGCTATTATCCCTAACCCCTAGAGAGTTATGCTGTAGATATATCCAATGGGGTTGGGCATTCCCCTATCATTTGTTCTCTGTATTTTGATCAGCCGTGGGTCTCTGTAATAGTCTCTATTTGTCGCAAAGAGAAGTTTCCTTGTTGAGGTGTGAGGACTACACTTATATGTGGGTATAAGGATAAATGTTTAGAAAGTAGTTAGGGATCATTGTGGTTGTAGGTTCTCCAAAATCCATGGCTTCACCTGTCCTGGGTAGTTGACTAGGTTTCCAGTGGCAGGCATGATTCCCCTCTTGTCGGGTGGACTTTAAGTCCAATTAGAGAGCTATTGGTTGCTACCAAGGTATGCATGCCAATATTCCACCCTTAAGAGTACTATCTCACTTTAAATTTAGTTGTGGTTAATGGGCATCATAGCTGGATAAGTCTGTTTCCTCCTTTGGAAGCTTGCTTGGTACCTATAGTATCATGAAAACTTGTTGACAAGAAATAATCTCACCATGAGATGAGACTCCAGTTGGTTTTTAAATACAAAGTGGTCACTCCTGAAATTATATATATATGTGTGTGTGTGTGTGTGTGTGTGTATGTATATAATGTATAATGTACATGTGTATGCATATATATATGTGTGTACAATTATATGGACTGAACAGCTTTTATCTCTAACTTTAAGAACACAGACAACAACAATTAAAGAAAAAGAGGCCATTAATTTAACTGGGTGGGAGGGGGACATGGGAGGGCTAAGTGGGAGGGTTTGGAGAAAGGAAAAGAAAGAGGGAAAATGATGCACTTTTATTTTAAATCTAAAACGTTTTACAAAGCAAACAGTGTACGTTCTGGGACTGCAGTAAATGGTGTGTGTTAAAGACTCCCTGTTCCATGAGACAGGACAGATGCACAGAGACAATACCATATTATCCCATGCATTTGGGAATCAAAGAAATGCTGCTCTAGAAGAAGTGGGGAGAATAATGGTAATGACTAGAAGCTGGAAATAGTAGGGAGTGGACAGAAAGGGCAAGTTCTAGATTCCTATAGTCCGAATGAGCTCAGGTGTCATTCAGCAGGTGACTAGAGTCAACGATAGTACACTGAGGACAAAGCCCAGCATGGTAGTATCCTCCTTCGATTCCAGCATTGACAAGACAGAGGCAGGCAGATCTCGGCGAATTTGAGTCCGGTCTGCTCTAAATAGGGATTTCCAGGCCAGCCAGCACTACATAGTGAAAACCAAAACAAAATAAAAGCAACAACAACAAAAAACAGAGGGCAGGATATTTGAATGTTCTCAGCATAAAGAAATGATAGATTTATGAGGTGATGGTGTTGGTAAGTTAATTTGATCATTGCTCATTGTTTACATGTATGAAATGTCACATTACTTTCCACAAATGTGTCCAATTATTTGTCAATGAGAAAGAAAATAATGATGTATCAGGGAACACATCTCTGGAAAGACCATATTAAAAGGAGTCTGCGAACCAGACAGAAACATGTTGACATGAGCCATCTGAACAAAGAGACCATCAAAGAGACTCATGTGTTAAGAAGCAGCCAGAGGGTGGTGCAGCTGGAACAGTGAGGGTGGATCTAAGAAGCAGGTGGATACAGGGATCATGGTGTCAGGTGTAGAGACTTAGATTCCATCCCACACATAAATAGAGGTCATTAGGGTTCCAGGCTATGGAGCTGCGTGATGGGATGGATATTTTAAAGTATGCATGGAAATGAGATTGTAGGGGATGGGATAGGAGAGTTCTTAGCAAGTCATACCATCGATTCTTAGTGTACTCGGCATCTGTGAATGACAATCATTCACCAACTATTAATTAATTTGAACTACTAACCTGTGGTCATCTCTTGGGGGAGGGGAAGCTTGTAATGGAAGGATGTGTTTAGAATTGAAGATGGTTTTGTATTAGGGAAAATCAAGCCTTACCACTGGGCTCTTCCTATTTCCAAGTGTGATGTCTCAGACTGCTCGGGCTGCTGTGTGCCAGGGTTCCTTTTCCTGGGCATTTCTACTAGAGAACATCACAGAGAGCTTCCTGCGGGAGGTGTGGAAGTAGAACGACACACAGACACACACACACACCCCTTCTCATTTGCAGAACAGAGCAGGCCCAGGACCAGTTCTATCCCTCCTGATTCTGGTAGTCAGCATGAGAACACAGCCTGTGATAAGCACCAAAGGCTGGCATCAGGCCTTTGTGGTTCACACATTTCCAATGCTGTCCCAACCACCTAAACAATGTGGGTAGCAGCAGGGCCTACAACTCCTCTACCTCCTCTGAATCTTCCTCCAGCTTTTCCTGGGCTAGCTGCATGTGCTCAGCAATGTGATGGAGCATCCTGGCTTCTGCAGGACACCTAGACTGAGGTCAAATGTGCCTGAGAGTTGAAGGATGTTATTGTTTGCCCCATGAGCCCAGATAATGTGTGTGGATTCCAGAATTTCTTAGGTTCCTCTAACAGCCTATGCTTTCCATCTGTCTACTCTTGAAGTCAAAGCTCCAGAATCAAAGGTTAAAAATCACATAGAGTCACTTTAGCCTCCCTGAGGTCAAATGTTGTATATGTATAATATTTCCCTTGTCTGTTCACCTACCTATCTTTGTCAATGTTTTCTACTTCTATCATTCATTCCTGGTAGAATTACCAAGAGTGATATCAAAGCAAACAGAAGCAAATTACAAGGAAATAGCACCAAGTATAGACCTGACTTAAAAATCTGCAAGAGGACCTTCCACAACCAGTTTAGTTCTAGACATATTACAGACACTGCATGAGTGTTCTTCAAAGAACATTATGCAGTACAGAGTGAAGTAGACATGACATAGGTAAATGGTGGAGTACCATGCAGCCTTTGCATAGGAAGAAGATTCTCATTTGCTGCACATGAAGAAACCAAGAGGACAGTTTGCTAAGTGAGACAAGCCAGGTAGAAATCTACATGATCTAATGTTTCTGTTTTTAGGACAAAGAATCACTCTGTTGCCAAGGCTAGCATAGAATCCATTCTTTAGACCAGGATGGCCTCCAGTTAATGGCAACCTTCCTGCTTCATCTTCCCAAGTGGGAAAATTACAAGCGTGACCCACCATGCCTGGCTGTGAAAGAATTAAATACTCACAGGCAAAGATGAGACTAGAAGCTACCAAGGGTCATGGGGAAAGGCTGAGGAGTGGGGAAGTATTTGCTGAAGTCTGTAAATAAGCAGTGGCAAGGAACAAGTCCCACAGATTCATCACATAACTCGGCAACCGCAGTTTATAATAAATGTGTCATATTCTTGAAAATTGCTGAGAGAGATTTTAAATGTTCTCGGGAAAAAAATGAGAAGTATTGAGGTG
Organism: Ondatra zibethicus; assembly: GCA_004026605.1. NCBI lineage: Eukaryota > Metazoa > Chordata > Mammalia > Rodentia > Cricetidae > Ondatra > Ondatra zibethicus. The sequence continues at coordinate 129,178 of PVIU01003399.1, read as the reverse complement.
AAAGATAAGTTAATTGGCTTGATTTAATCATCTCCCAGTGTGCTCATACATCAAAACATGGCAGTGTACACCACAAACACAAACACAATTTTTCACTTGCCAATCACGGAACTTGGAGAAGAATTCATGATTCAGCTTCACTCACCCAGGAAGACCGTCACCCACCATGGCCGTCCTTAACAGGTTTTTCAGGAGAGCTGATGCTTGAATGGTAGCTCACCCTAGGAGGATGATAACTCATACCTCCCTAGAGCCGCATGTTAAGAAAGACCGACCCCTGTGTGGCATGTTAATAATATACTACTTTCCTGGTCGAGTATCCAAGGGTGGTAGAAGGCAACTGCTCCTTCGATATCAGTGTTTTGTAGACTTGTCTGTAGCTCTTGTAAACCTTTGATCCCAAAATTCATATTGACTATTTATTAAGCAAGTCACCTAAGCCCAATACTGGTAGATTGTACGATAAATCAATTGCAAGGTAAATTTATGATTTAAGGAGAATGAAAATTTGCTTGTTTTGCAAACAGAACAAAATGTATCACATTGGAAAAGTCAATAAGCATTATAGTTTGTTCTAGCATGGGGTCCTTGAGTAGTTTCATTCCACAAAATGTCTTTATTTTGTTCACCATGGGTTTCACATATCAGTTCCAAAGAGCCAATATCTTTTTGCAGTCAGAAAGGATCTCAGGACTGGGACATGCAATCTTTAATAGCTATGCATAGAGCTAAGCAACATTTTCTATGCTTAACTCATAATTGCAGAAGTTAGATCCCAGGCATGTCTGTGAAAGACTCTCATCCTTACCAAGCAATATCTTCTTTTCTTCTTTTGCACCTTGGTTTACTTATTTTCCAAATTTTTTCTGAGTTGCAATGCACTAAGCATGGGCCACTAATTTGTGAATTAAGTTTGTCTGGGGAGTTCTTTAAGAAGACAGAGCTTTTGTGTTTCTGTGGTTTGTTTCTCCTGCCCTCTCTCTCCGTCCCTGCCTCCTGTGTTTGAAAGCAGCTGGGGGCTCATTGCTGCATCAACCACAGAACAACCATGAAATGTCAGACTGCCATCCTGGGGCCGGAGGAGCAGAAGGATAGGAAGAAAGTGGGTCTGGTGGAGAGAACTTGACAGCTGAAGCCATCCCGAACTGCCCTCCTGAAAACTTGGTACTGTGCGAGAAAAGCAAACGTTTAGGTTTAAACCTTTGCAAGGCAGCGTTCTATTCCCTAAAGAGCTGCTTTAAGCTCACTTTCCAGATTCATACATTGGGCAAGCACATTGTAGAATCTGATCTCACCAGTTTTGAATGTGGGATTCAGGTCATTCGAGGAACTATTTAGGATGTTTTATTGTCTCGATAATCAAGACATGTTGATTTATTTTCTTGGTATACTATGTATTTGTCATATGAGAACTATATTTCTTTTTTTCTTTTTGTTGGTTTTATTGAGCTATACATTTTTTTCTGCTTCTCTCCTTTCCTCTCTCCTCCCCTTCAACCCTCTCCCATGGTCCCCATGTTCCCAATTTACTCAGGAGATCTTGTCTTTTTCTACTTCCCATGTAGATTAGATCCATGTATGCCTCTCTTAGGGTCCTCATTGTTGCCTAGCTTCTCTGGGATTGTGGTTTGTAGGCTGGCTTTCTTTGCTTTATGTTTAAAAACCACTTATGAGTGAGTGCATATGATAATTATCTTTATGGGTCTGAGTTACCTCACTCAAAATGATGTTTTCTAGCTCCAACCACTTGCCTGCAAATTTTAAGATGTCATTATTTTTTTCTGCTGTGTAGCACAACATAAAGCCAGCCACACTGAACTCATAGAAGAGAAAGTGGGAAGTACATTCAAATGCATTGGCACAGGAGACCACTTCCTACATATAACCCCAGTAGCACAGACACTGAGAGAAACAATTAATAAATGGGACCTCCTGAAACTGAAAAGCTTCTGTAAAGCAGACAGTCAATAAGACAAAATGGCAGCCTACAGAATGGGAAAAGATCTTCACTAACCCCACATCAGACAGAGGTCTGATCTCCAAAATATACAAAGACCTCAAGAAATTGGTCATTAAAAGAACAAATAATCCAATAAAAAATATGGAGTACAGACCTAAACAGAGAACTCTCAACAGAGGAATCTAAAGTGTCTGAAAGACACTTAAGGAAATGCTCAACATCCTTAGTCATCAGAGAAATGCAAATCAAAACAACTCTGAGATTTCATCTTACACTTGTCAGAACGGCCAAGATCAAAAACACTGACGACAACTTATCCTGGAGAGGTTGTGGGGTAAAGGGAACACTCCTGCACTGATGGTGGGAATGCAAGCTGGTACAGCCCCTTTGGATATCAATGTGGTGATTTCTCAGAAAATTAGGAAACAACCTTCCTCAAGATCCAGCAATATCACTTTTGGGTATATCCAAAGGATGCTCAATTGTACCACAAGGACATGCGCCCAACTATGTTCATAGCAGCATTGTTTGTCAATACCAGAACCTGTAAACAACCTAAATGCCCCTCGACCCAAGAATGGATAAGGAAACTGTGGTGCATTTACACAATGGAGAACTTTATTTCTGATGTAGTGAAGTAACCACCCCATTCCTCAGTGATTCTGAGATCTGTGACTCAATGTGACAATCTGCTCCCAACAGATAATAGGTTCTTGTGTGTGGAAAAATCAGAATACATGAAGTTGCTTAAAGACTTACTTTTATTTTACATACATGTGTAAGTGCCTACTCATCTGGCTGATCCCCAAATGTATGTCCAGAGTCTATGGAGACAAGAAGATGACAATGAACCTCTGAAACTAGAGTTTCATATAGTTGTGAGCTTCTTGATGTGGATGCTGGGACCTGAATCCAGGTCCTCTGCAATAGCAGCAAGTGCTTTTAGCCACCGAGGCATCTGCCTATCCCCCATAAATACATGGTCCTGAAATGAGGCAAAAAAAATCTAGGCCTGCTAATGGAATATATATGTGCAGATAAGTTTCATCAAGGTTTTCAGTAATTAAGTCAAAACAAGACCAAAAAATTTCTATCATATGAATGAAGCAAGCTCAGGATGTCAAGAGAAGACTTGACAACTTAGCCCAATCTTTGCAAGAGTTTTGCAGTTTCATTTTCTGACAGTTGGCACTGAGCAGGAAGGAGGAGGTGGTTACCATCTGTGGCCAGGACCTGATCCCTCAGATTTCAACAGACAGGGATATAACTCCATGGGGCATGTGCTTTTTTGTTTTCAATTTTTAAAAAATAGTTCCTTATAAGGTACTTCAAAAGCTTGCAGAACTATCTATGTGCTCGCTGCTGATGTTTGACAGATGTTAACGTTTTGCCAGGAGCTTTGGATGTTTTACAAATAAGCCGTGCTGACATCCCGAGGCCCAGCGTCATCCTGCCTCCTTTTTCTTTTACTTCACATCTCATGTGGTGCGTCGGGAAATTAGATCACTTGTACATCTAAAACGTCATCTGTATTTAGGAAGCTGTCCATAGACCTCTGTCTTCAGAACAGGTTGGTTGGTGGGCTGGACAGTGAGACCTTTTAGCCCGTCAGACCCCCTCAGATCTTCTAATATGCAATAGTCTTGAGTTAGCATGAGCTCATGTGTCTCTCTCCATACCATCTTTGGATGAACTTTCTCATACAAGTCTCCAGTTATGTATGGGATTCTTAGAAACAGTCTTGGAGGCAACACAAAAGACTAATCTTAACTAAGAATGTGCCAGCCTTCCTCCCAACCTCAGGTTGATCTTCAAGTGTGGGATGCCCTCCTTAAGTTGTTTTACTCAGGAAAGGTGACCCTCATAAGAGACAATATTAGTACCAGTTCATGGCTTTATAGACACAGGTATGGATGGATACCCTAACTCCAGACCTGTCTTCCAGGAGTTCATTTTCATCCTTTTTGGCCCAGGTTTTTTTGGTTGGAGTGTCCAAGCTGACCTCTGCCTTCTTCCAGGTTTGTGCCTACACCAGATTCACCTTTCACTGTGGTGCTTAAATCTCAAATGGAGTTTCTCTCCTTCCTTATGCCAGTACTAGAATACACCTTTCCCAGAAGGAGAACTTGCACTTTTTAAAGTTTATTGGGGGCTGGAGACTTCACCTTTCTCTTGTACAAGGAGCTGGAGAGGAGTGTCTTCCCACTGTCTTTGTGAGATACTATGTGAATGAGTTCTAATTTGAGACAGTTGATTTATACGTAGGAGCCTGAGAGCAAAGCCAGGCATGATAACACAGAGCTGTGTGTCATGGCACATATCTGTAAGCCTGATGCTTGGGAGGCAGTCTGAAATGAAAGGATCCCATGAGCTCAAGAGTTCAAGGTAAGCCTGGGTAACAGCAAAACTACAGGAGGGAGGGAGAATGAGGGAGGAGAGGGAGGGAGATAAACACAATGCAGATCTCCCAATACAATTGGAATTTCACAAAATCTCATTCCCATCTTGATCTGGCATCTTGGAGCACATTCTCTTCAGAGAGATGCCTTGCTTAGCCTAGATATAGGGGCTAGAGCCTTGGTCCTGTCTCGAAGTGATGAAGTGATGTGTCAGACTTTGTTGATTCCCCATAGGGAGCCTTACCCTTTCTGAGGACTGGATGTGGGGTTTGGTGGGGGGGAGGAGAGGGGCCGGAGAAGGGGAGGAAGGGGGAACAGGGATAGCCATGTAAAATGAGAAAAGAGTGTATTAAAAAAAGACAGAGCTACCCTGATATCCACCATTGCCATTTTAAATAATTTCTTGATAATGTTCACTTTAATGCAGCCATACACCACATATTTAGAGTTAGAAAAAGATATCTTTTCACTACACATCAGGCTGGAAGCAAATTCTCCTACAGCCCATAAATTTTAGAATCTACCCACCCCTTCCAGCGTTCTTGGCTCTGAGGCCTGCTCTGTCTGAAGAGGAAGGGAGACACAAGCTTCTGGGTGATGACAAAGAAAGACAAAGGGATTCTTGATATCAGGGTGACAAAACTGACCTAATTTATCCAGAACATGGCCCATTTTATTACCGAATGCCTCACATCCTGGGAAACCCAGCCAGTTCTGAGGAAATCCGAACCTGTACTCACCCCTCTTTGTATGCTGGAGGGATGTTAGTTAAAATCATTTGGTAAGGAAGGGATGTCTTCAAAACTGGGAAAGGTTTACCAGCTCTAGGTCCTCCACACAGTGCCTGACACAATGCAAATGTTTGGACTAGCGATTCCACAGGCCTGGGAGAGAATTAAAGTTCATGATTGACTTGAAACTATGATAGTAAAGGACAAAATGAAGAACAATAAAACACCACATGGCATTTTCCAAAATTCACCTTTTGATATGTGCCCCGCTAACCAGAGCCTGGTGGCAGACTTCCAGAAGTTTCTATTTGGTGCTATTCTGCTAAGGGACAGTGCAGACTGCTGCTTATTAGTGCAAAAATAGCACAGCCAGTGGGCTGACAGGCTTGTGAGCTGTTGGTTTATTGATTTCCCAGGCCAGTGATCCTACTCAAAGGAAAATGGGAATTTTCTGCATAATTCTAAAGCACTCTTTTCTGATTACCAGAGATCTCCAGTCCTTTACAAATTCTCAGCGGTTTTAGGTCAGTAAAATCTTAATGTGACAGATAGGGAGCACATGTTTGTTTTGAAAAATTCACATTTTACTGAGCGTGTTGGTGAATGCCCTTATCACTCAGGCGGCATGAGCAGATGAATCTCTGGGAGTTCAGGGCCAGCCTTGTCTATACAACAAGTTCCAGGCCATTTAGGGCTATGTAGTGACCCTGTCTAAACAAACAGAAAGCCAAAAAAAAAAAAAAAACCAAATAGGCAAACAAATCAAAAAAGTCCACATCTTTCCCATTTAAAAAGACAGGCATTTTTGTCAATTCTGGGCTTCTTTCAAGAGTATTTTGGTGACACTTTCCCTAAGGTGCTTTCAGTCACCTACACGACTGTGTGCCTGTTACTTTTGCATTGCTGTCACCAAAATATCCTAAAGAAAGAGTTAAAGGACAAGAAACTTAATTTGACTCATGGTTTCAATGAATCCATTTCATGGTCTGTTGGTCCCATGCGCTAGAACTCACTTCCATGGTGGAAGAGTGTGGTAAAGGAGAAGTTTCCTGATAAGCAGGAAGCAGAGCTCAAGAAAGGATGCGGTCGGGGTAGTATAGTCCCAAGCAGCAACCTCCAATCACCTGCTTTCTTCCACCAGGATCCCTTTCTGAAGTTTCCACCATCTCCCCAAAGATGCCTCCAGCTGGGGATCAAGCATTTGAGGCATGAGCCAGGGGAGGGGGACATTTCATATTCAGTTCATAAAAATGTCCCTGGTATTTTGGAGGCTGCATATGTAAAACCCAGGACTCTTGTTTTAACCCCATAAGGAATTCTCTACTGAGATGCTCCTATCTGAGCATTGAATGCCTCATGGCCATGGCACATGCAGCTTTCCTTACAATGATAATTTTCCCCACATAGAAGGACAAAATAGAAATTGAACAGTATTTCCTTGTCATCTGTCAATGTAATTGCATCACTCCCTATGTAGTCTGATTAAATGTAATTAAAACAAAGCATGAATTCATTCGAATGATTTTTATATTTTTGACTATATGTTTTATTTCTAAATATAGGCTTAGATCTGTCACAGAAATTGGCTGAAGAGAAATGAAATGTGTTATTAAGGGAACAGAAGAAATTACTCACGAATTTTAAGAGAATTTATTCTTTGGGGACTGAGATTTTAGATCTGTATCAAGCCAAAACAAATGCTTTAAAGATGAAGAATTCAGTTAATGACCAGTCTGCTCTTTCTTCTACACGCTCCCTATAGAAGATGGGGTTGAGTGATTTTGGTTGGTACATCGAACAAACTTGCCTGGGTTTATTAGTTGACTATAGATTTGCTGCTTCAGTTAGTCAACACTCCACACTGCTGTTCAGATATGCCAGACATAACAACAAATCAAACTGCCAGGAAAGGCCTTCCTAAGAAGGCACTTCCATGGAGTTCTACAACCCTCGCAGTCAGTGTTCATTTCTCAATCGACTTGGTTCAACTGAAGATGTTGGATATTGAGTGGAAATGAAAGCAAGTACTTTGCATCGCAAGCAAAGACTGTTGCATAAAGTAAGCTCCCCAGCATGGACTCTACATTTCCATAATGGAACTGGGATGTCAACACAGGTATCGTGAAGAAGTATTAAGTCGGCACAAATCAATAACCAAGCCAGCTCAATAGGAATGGGTATTTTTAATGAATGAGAAAAGGAGGAAAACTCACGCTACTCACGCCGAAGTCCTATCTGTCCAGTGGACACCGCATGGAGAGAGAGCACACTTATGTTCTCTCAATTTTCTACCTGGGGTCCAAGTGGCCACACCCCAACTTGATGTGATTGGTTAATGGCTTTTCCCCCATCATCATCGTATGATATGGCAGGCTGTAGGCTGTTTTAGAGGGTAAATGAAAGGGACAAGGGTCTGGGGATGCAGGGAGCCTAATGGAGCCAGTGCAATGGCAGGAGATCTTAACTTAGGTTCTGTGTAGAATGTTCATGACAGCAGGGGAGATGAGAAGGCGTTGCTGACGGGAGACCTCACGTGACTAAAGCTCTGGATGCAAAAAGCTGCAATATATTTGAGTACTATAAGCTGTCTGTCATGATGCAATTTTCTATCAAAGTGGCTCTCAGAATTTATGGATGTACAGGTCTATTGCTGTCATCAGGGTCCTTCCTCAAGTGTGGCTATGACCTGGAGTGACAGTAGCATAGCTATTCAGAGATGAAGAGTCCTGGGCCCTCTTTGAAGCTGCCTTCTAAGAAGTCTTCAGTTGATCTGGGTGCATTTCACTTAATTTATCACCCCTCGGGCCATGTGAAAGTATGCTATTTTTGGTCTGTTAGGAGTTTCTTCTAAATCTTTAAAAAATATGTCGCAAATCTGGATTTTCTGAGGTTTGCCCTTCAGTAATGCAGCAGTTACTCTTAGCTCCTTGCCAGAATTTAACACCTTTCCTTTCTTTCTACCCAACTCCTCCCTCTCTTCTACCTGCCAAGGCTGGGGATGTCTCTGGCTTGTTCTAGCAACATGTCATGATCATTATTCTTCTCTTTCAGCAATTCTTATTAGTTTTGTTGTCTTATCACTACATTTACTACAAGTATTTAGACACTGCTCCCTATGTATATGAATTCAGTCTAGCTCTGCTCTAAATTCTGTGTCCTGGCAAAATCCAAATGCTGATACTTCCTTATTCCCAGTGTGATTACTTTAGGAGGTGGGACCTTTAGGATCGAGACCCCATAGTGATGCTAGTGTCCTAAGAAGCCAAGGACACCAGAGCTCTTTCATTACATGAGGATATAACTAGAAGATGCCATCTGTGAGCCAGGAAGTGGCCCTCAACAGTCACCAAATGCTCTGTCATCTCAATCTTGGCACTCTGAACTTCTGAAATTTTGAGAAAGAACGTCTATTGTTTTTAAGCCACCCAGTCTAAGGTATTTTGTTATAGAAGTTCCAAGTGGTCAGTTCTTTATCCCAATCACTGCTGTCCTTATCCACTTTGTGTCACTGTTCTCTTCCTAACTTGGACTTCCTCTTTGTAGAAGAGATTCTTAAGGACAAGGGACATACACTTCCCAAACTGGTACATGTCTGTTCCTGAACTTGGAAACAGTAGTTTTGTAAGAAGTGGCATTCGTGTGCCTACATCTTTTCCTCTCTGTGTTCTCTAAGCTTTTGTTTTTATTTTCTGGCATCTGATGTTGAATCCCATTGGCTCATCTGGTTTCTTTATCTTTGAGCATGACCTGTCCATTCTACCTGGATGATGGTAGGATCATTGCTTAAATACTCTCTCGCCAGAGTATGATTAGTAGATGAAATGTCAGCATGCGAATGTAGCATCTGAGTAGAATATAATTAGCCTGTTTCCTTTTGTTAGTTTTGCCTCAGGATCAGTAAATTCTTTTGTTGCACAAATTCAGATCTTCTCTCGACTTCAGGCATCTTTTTTTCATATATCTTAGGAAATATTTTTGCTTCTTTTATCTTGCCCTTTTCCTCAAAAATGCTGGTTATCTATATTATTAAGTTTCCACTGTCTTCCTTTCATCTCCTAATTAACGTCTGATTGTGCCTGTCTTCTTTTTCTTTTCTTCTATGGTGATTTTTTTAAAATCAAAAGTATCCACATCATATAATTCAAATTTGAAGCTCATGTCATTACCCTCCTGCTTCTAACTCCTACCATACACTCTGAAGTGATGTGATTTCTCTTCTACCTGTTCCTTTAATGATTCCATAACACATTTCTTTCCAATCTATTATCTTGTCATCTTATCTTTATTGAGTCTACTTCTTTAAAAAGTCTATGTTGTTATATAGCCAATATCTTTGGTTGCTTATAATGAATGTGTCCCTGATCCTTCACTTCTTGTGTTGCATGAGTTGTTTTCCTTTCAAATGGTTTATGCTTTAAACTGAGTTTCATGTCATTCTGTATTTGCTCTGCTCCTTACTGTCCCTTCACTGTTTTGCCCTTCTATCGATGAAGAGGAATCATAGCTGAATGGTTGATGCAGTTGTGGGTCACCATATATTTACTTGGCTCCCTCAGCAGCTCAGTGTTTCCATGTCTTGAGCGGGGCTGGAGTGGGTGGAGAGGGGTTTTGGGGAGGAGGTGAGAAAGGGAGCTGGGAGCTGGCAGGAGAGCTCATTTGCATCTTTTCTTCTCTTTGTGCTCATTGGAACTGCGCCACAGGAGCATGCATCCTCCATCAGCTTTGCAATTTCAGCAGGCTCCACCTGCACCAGCCACACAGATCTGTATCCTCCCTGCTCCTCAGGGGCTACTCTTGGCCCTGTGATTTGAAAACACTATTTGAACACGAAATGACCCAGTTACTTTAGCTAAAGGTCTACAATCTAAGAACTAGCCAGTAGAGCAATTCCCCTGCTGATCTCCTAGCTTTTGCTTGCTTCAGACCTTACCCAGCATGGGATGCCCAGTTTCCTCTCTCTCTCTTCATCTGCACCCTCCAGAGGCATCTGGAGCCAGGGTAGAGGCCAGCTATACCACGAATTTTTTTTTAATTTTTATTGCTTTATAAATAATACCATTGAAAATTTCCACTTTCTCCCCTCCTCCCGTTTCCCTCCCACTCCCCCACTCACCCTTCTCCCTCCCCCTCCATTCCTAAGAGAGGGCAGGGTACCCTGCACTATACTGTGATTTTTTTTTTTATCTAACTTAGTAGAATGTCCTCAGGTTTCTATAGTGAGATGGTGCCATTCTCGTATACCCTCCCTGAGCCAAAGATATCAGTTTGAGTTGCTAGACCTTCTTTGTCTGCTTCTTGCTATGCTAAATAGCCTTCCCAGGCATGGGACCTACCCTCTGACACTATGCATCTTCAATGAGTTTGCTGAGACCTGCTCTTATCCAGAAACAACTGTGTGATGTTTGGATGATAGCAAATCTATCCTTGGTGTCTTGCCCCTTTTCTGTCCTTTGTTATACACATCCCTAGTTATTCTGGTCAGTTTCTGGGACAGAGCATAAGTGCTCATCTTAATGGTGTAGCTTATCAGATAAACATTTCCCAGATGTCTAATGGTTCCCAGTCATGAGGCACTGGCCTATGCTGAAACACATTGTCATTGCTGAGTGTCAACCTTATGCCTTTTGGGACCCCAAACCTACAGCTCTGCAAACTGCAGCCTTGATACTAGGCTCACCTTAGACTCTGACATTAGACCCTAGAATTTCTGGGGACCTTAGAGATGAAGCCCATGTCATCCTGTAATCCATTCTGTTGCTGTGTGTGGCAACATAGCCACGCCAATGATCTTTACCCAGCAGCAGTGAAGTCCTGTTTTCCCCACATTCCCTTCACTAGTTCATCAGGGTCTCCACTCTCTCTTCAGCTAGGTGCTGCACTCACCTGGGTTCTCTGTATGCTCCATGGGGCCCTTCTCTGCACTCTGGAGGCAGAAGCATCACCCAAGACCCTTCTTGGATGAGCTGAGTCCCAGTTGGCAGGATACTGCTGCTGACTTTGAGGTTCCAGTACCTGCGACCTCCTTCCTTCATTCCTCAGCCCTAAGTGTGGCAACCGACTCCTATTCCTAGGCAAGAGTTTCTATCTTTGCCTTTTTAGCCAGTTTACCCAACTTCTTGCACTCACTTTCTTCTATAAAAATGACTGGGTGTGTGTTTTCTCGGGAAAGCAGGCCAGAGGAAAAAACAGAGTGAAGCTCCACAGACCTTGTCATCCTAGGAAAGGACATGGGCAAGTGAACCAGTGAATGCATGAAGATGACTTCAAAACAAACAAACAACAAACCTTTGGTAAAATAAACCCAGGCTTCAATGGAGCCAGAGACAAGCAAAACATGAACTATATTTTAGGGAAGACAAAGAATACTGCTTCATAGATGAGGTAGCATCTAGCAGAGAGGCTGTTCATGAGGGAAGGAGGAGGGGAAGAATGGGTTTTCAGAGTCATGACCCAAGGGAAGAAAGAACAAAGCATATGAGTCCAATAGGTAAGAAAACCATGGAGTTGTTGAGACCCAGCGTGTGTGGTATGACTGTCAGTGGGGCCTGCTAGATGAGGCTTAGAGTGGAAAATGATATGACTAGAGGGGGCCAAATGATTCAGCTTAGAAATGGCCTCATCAAAAGCCATTTCAAGAAGTGTGAAGACAATGCGGGACCACTTTAGCATAAGGAAGAGATTTCACGCAATTTGCAGGAGTGGAAGGTTGATTAGAAGACAAACAGCTAGAGTCAAAGAGACTAGATAGGGAGATGTCCTGTTCACACATGTAAAATATGTTAGCAACGTAAGCTAGGGTGTAAGAAGTGCGAACAACCGAAAGAGGCCAAGTTTGGGAGACACAATAAGTTAGAAACAACAAAATTTAGGCGTTGTCTGGGTGAGACAGATTAAGCAGAGAAGAATTACAAACTCAGTTATTTAAAAGGCACTTGGTGTCATAAGACATTCCAACCGAAAGCAGTTCTAGATTGCATGCTATCATCAAGAGAAGTCGGGACATGAAGTTAAGCAGGAACTCAAAGCAGGAGCCATGGAAGAATGCTGCTTGCTAGCTTGGTTTCTGACTAGCTGATGGGCTAATGCTCAGTTAGCTTTCCTGTACATTGTATGAAATCTTCCTAGAGATGGTGCCATGCACATTGGGCTCAGGCCTGTTCCATCAATTAAAAATGAAAGCAATCCCTTCCAGACACACCCACAAACCAAATTAATAAAAAAACAGTTATTCAACTTGGACCCTTTTCAGGTGATTCTAGGCTGTCTCAAGCCGATATTTAATGGAGTTCATATAAATAGGACACTTGGTTATATATGTATATGTGTGAAAACTGTTATGATTCCATTTTTGTGCTAAGGATTGAACTTGGGGCTTTGTGTATATTAGGTAGGTGATCTATAGCCAAACTCTACCATTAGCCACAGGAACTGTTACAGATCAGTGACCACCAGCACTGAGTTGGGCTTGAAGAACTTTGTGTGAATTGTCATTCACAGAGTCTGACATAGCTCTGCTGTCAGACAGATGTCATCCTTTTCCTTTATTTCCACCTCTAGCAACCTTGTTTCATGAGGGACTTTGAAGGACTCTGTCCTACTTTGGTTTATTGTTGCTGTGACAAACAACATAATCAAAAGCAACTTGGCCATGAAAGGATTTATTTGCAGCCCATCATTGAGGGAAGCCAAGGCAGGACTTTAAGGCAGGAGCTCAAAGGAGGTACCATGGAGGAATGCTGCTTACTGGCTTGCCCCCTCTGGTTCGTTTACTTCCCTTTCTTATATAATCCAAGTCCACTTACCCAGTGATTGTACTGCCCACAGTGGGGCTGGGCCCTTCCAACTCAATCATCCATTGAGAAAATGCCACACTAACTTGCCCACAGACCAATCTGATGGATGCAGTTCTTCAGCAGAGGTCCCTTATTCCCAAGCAGGTCAAGCTGACAACCAAGAGGAGCCATCACAAACTCCTCACCATGTATGCTAATACTTAGGGGACACACCCTGTTCTGTTCCCTAGTTTCTTCAGTCTTAAATTCTGTTTTTGTTCTTCACTGTATTGAGTAATATCAGAAACAGAGCTTTTTCTCTATAAGATAATTTCTTCTCTTGAAGGCTTTACTGAATAAGACATTTCTGAAGATTTACATTGCTCACACCATGACAACTTTAAAACCATGGTTACATATTTCAGTTCTATTAAATCTTACATTACTCCCCACATTGAAGGAGTCTTTGTGTCCAATATTTGCCCTTCTTTCCTCCTCTCTTTCATTCAGTGCTCAGTTCTATTGGAGGCCCTACATCTTGCTCAACAAAAACACTTCACTCTCCCTCTATCAAAATAATTTAAACTCTTCGTTCGAAGTCTGCTCTAAAACTTGCTTACTTCCCACCAACATTCTGCATCTAGTTCATTTTCCCATTGCTATATGAGAATATCCAAGGCTGGGATCATTTAGAAAAAAGAGACATTTGATAGCTTTTCATTTCTCAGTGGTATACTTATGTCACATTTCATACGTGAGAGAAAATATATAAACCTTGTATTTCAGAGTCTGGCTTAGTTCAGTTAAAATGATGAGTATGAAAATTTGATAAATTTTTTGCATAGGATGTGATCTTGTTCTTCCTCGTGAATAAACAAAGAGCCATGAAATAAGGGAGCTATCAAACAACAGAAAGAATAGAAGCGTGGGGTGATAACCATGGGTCACAGAGATAAGTACCATGAAAGCATCTTTGGCTTGTGAGAAATGTCATAGTGAGAGCCAGGATTTTGCACAATCAATATACACTTCTCTTATGTTTGAGGTGAAGCTCTATAAGAGCTCGAGGTTCCAGAGACTTCTACATGCCTTCAGATAATTGCCTCATGCTGCCTCATCTCCTGGAAGAAAGCAGAAGGACAACCTGCATAAGAAGGCAAAACACAGGATGCAGCCTCACTGTCCAACAACTCCTGCTCGCAATAACCACCCAGAAAGCCCAGTGTGTGAGAGCAAAAGCCACTCCTGAGAGAATGACACTCAACCTCCTAATGACCCAAACAGCTCAAGACCCCTCCACTTCTTAATATCGTCTTTCTGTGAATTAGAATCCCAATCTATGAGCCATTGCAGGAAATCATCAACTATAGAATGGAACTCCAAAAATGTATAAAGACAGCTAACAGATAAAGTCATACTTATTAGAATTAACCTCTAGTGATAATTAATCATTGTTGCAAAGAATCCCAAGACAGGGTGCTGGTTAGAGCAATGCTTGTGGCTTGAAAGCTTTCATGTACAGCTGTGTGTGTCATGTGAGGTTCAGCAGAGAAATCTGATCTGACAATGTGGACCCAAAAGTCACTATTCTAAAGGTACTTGTTCTTCTGTTTTCTACTATTTCTTGCTTTTAAAGTCCTCCCTTAGAGAGATGGTATAAATTTTTGCCACCCACACACAGAGAGAGGACCATACTATAATCTGTAGATTGTTTCATCATCGTGTGAGCCCATCTACCAATGGTGTGTGAGCCAAAGGGATAAGCACTGCATCCACACTGCATCCCTACATGGACTTCAGTCCTAATTTGAAGCCCTTCTCTTGACATGGAACCTTGGAAGTTACATGTTGACAATGATAGAAGTCACAGCATGCCAGGATCCTGGTTGTCACAGCACGGGGAAGAGCCACCTGATGGTTAGGATCACCCATACTGAGTTTTATATGATGGTGAAATGAAATATTTAGTGTTTATCCTCAAACATCCAATGTTTTCTTGGATATAGGAGCTCATATCACACTAAGCTATTGACTGCATGACCTAGGTTATAATTATCATCACAGATATATAAAGAACCATGAGAAGAAAATTAATTTGGAGAAATTTCCAAGGTATGAAGAAGGCTAAATGGAGGGAAAGAAACTCCTTATTAATGAAGTTTTAAAGGACAATAGTTGTTATTCACAGGATACTGGGTTCAGTGATTTATTTCTTCATTCATCATTTATTAATTCAACTCAGGAGTACTATGTGCAAACCTTCATGCTAGGTAAATATAAAAATAAGGTGTCATTTTATATTTTATATTGCTAAATTGAAAAGCAGTAGAATTACACAAATTACAACAATAAACTAAAGTAAATGATTAATTATAAATATATGTCATTGCATACACTTGCGAAGGTATCATTTTAGTGTGCCTCTTAACCTCCTAGGAGACAGCAAGCTGAGAGGAAGGGGAAGAGACCAGCTAGAGCCTTTAAAAGCAGGGCCCAGTAACTCACTTACTCAGACTAGCTTGCACTTTCTAAGGTTTCCAAAACTGCCTAAAATGTATCCAGCACTTGGGATCAAGCATATGAGAGATTCGTGGAGGATATTTCACGTTCAACCTACAACAGATGTTAACAGCCAAACTCGATTTGCAGGTAAAAAGGTGGAGAGTTCATTGAAGTCAAAGTGTATGGGAGTAGTGTTAGAAAACACTGTGGAAATCCAAGCCAATGACAGTACCACTGAGAAACAGAGCAGGTCAATGTAGATTCCTAGAGCAGATTAAACTCTGAACAATCACTTTCAGGTGGTTTGGGGAAGGTGCTTCAGATAGGGTCCTGGACACTAGCTCAGCAAGGATGCGAAGTGGGATGTAGTTGTGATAAAGCTGGTCTGTCGATCACTAGACCCAGAAGATCTCTCTGGAAGAACAGTGTCTCCTATTGTTATTGTGGGTACCACCAGCCTGTCTGTGAACTTCTCAGGAATACGGCTAACTCCACCCAAGAAAGCAGGCTCCTGGAAAGAGTGCTTTTAGGAAGGTAGAGGATCTATTCTGCTGGTGTCTTTTCAGTTTCATGCCACATAGCTAGGGACAAGTGGTGTGAGACCTCATACTTAGCATGCAGAGAGTCTGTTGTTCTCTTCCAAAGCAAGAAGCTGCATTTCATGGCTTGTCACTCCTAATGATGTCCTGAAGTCTGTAGACTCCTGAAATGTCAGGGCTCATATATTCTTGTGGAAAAGATGGGGGCCTAAGTCCTGCCTCTTGCTTACACAAGTGAAAAACAGGTGGCCTGATCATTTGTTCAGGTAGGGGGTTAACCATTTGCCATTTGGGATATATATTGTGTGAAATTATCTGAACAGTTCAGTGGGTAATGGAACTGCTCATGTTCCTACCTGGTTGTTAAGCCTTTGGTAACATGGTAAAGGAAGATAACAGGGAGAACTGAGTTGGTGCTGAAGAGCCCACTCGATACTTGAAAGAGAAGTTATGAAAGAACCACAGCCATCTCCACCAGCCTCAGGGAAGGTGTCCGACCACTGTGGACTCACATGTGTGTGTGTGGATACATTTTAAAGGGACTATAACAAGTAAGCCTGTGGGTCTCAACAGGAGTGAGAGTGCCATCCCGTAACTGCCATGGCATCACTAATATTCAGCATGGTAGGAGGCACCGCAATCTGTGCACAATGACACACCCCATTTGCTGGAATTATGTTTCCTTTCATCTAAGTCCCAGCAGGGAAGGGAATTCACTACAACTGCTTTAAACAAAGAGAAGTGTGTGAAGGCATGGCTGCCATAAAGCAGGTTGGGGTTGGGGTACATAAAAGGAATGGGAATTGGGTGGAGACTAGCCACAGGGGAAAGTTATCTCATTCTGCAGGCTGAAGGATACAGGAAGGAAAGAGTGTCCATAGAGTCACGTGGGATACAGGGCACTAGGGTAAGTGTCACACAGTAGGAGCAGCAGACACAGAGGGAAGCCAAAGCTGAGTGGGAGAGGGAGGCACACTGTGGCCATGCTGTCCTGGTTCCAATCTCCTGCTCATAGTCTCTTTGGGTGATTCCAATCAGGAGCCACATGGAGAGACAATCTGGGGGGATAGAAACCACTGGACAGAGCAAGCAGTAGAGAATGAGGCCATTGGAGGTTTGGGGAAGGAGTTGGCAGATGGCTGCTGTCTTGTATGCATCTGCTTTCCTAGGGGGCTGGGTGGACTAACTACTCACCAACACATAGGTTTGAGACAGTGTTCCAGCAGGCATATACCAGGAAACACTGACCTGTAGGAAAACAGGGTTGAGAGAAGAGACCCAGCAAGGTCCATGGCCTACCACAAGAGAGTAAGCTGCCATGGTCTTTCTGAAGAAGGTGCTAGATTAGGGTCATGGCCAGGTTCTGATATCATGGGTAACAATGCATTGCATTATTTCCAGGTTGTTCCGGTGCCTTCCTTGGCAGCCCTTTGACATACTTTTCTCCGTAGCTTACTGTCCTTGTGTCTGTCGTTGGGGAAAGCCTTTTAGAGGGGGAAATACTTTCCAGAGACTCCTGACGTTTGTCCCACCTTCGCAAGCTGGAAAGCTCTCACTAGGTGTTGCCTCACATCATTCTGACCACAGAATCAGAGTCTGAGACAGCCAAGTGTTTTGTCTGTAGGGTGTGGATTTGAGGAAGTGCTACAGCAGCCCTCATTACTGTTCTGGATCTCTCTGGCATGTCACCAGTGTCCTCTACACTGCAGCTGTAAAGATCCTTCCAAGATACAAGTCCCATAAAAGAAAATCCAGGATTACAACTCCCTTTGTGTGATGTGGAATTACACTCTATATGCTGTGAACATGCTTTATCACCATTGGTTAATAAATAAACCTGTTTTGGCCAGTGGCTTAGCAGAGCAAAGTCAAAGTTGGGAAATCTGAACAGAGATGTATAGAGAGAGTAGGCAGAGTCAGAGAGACACTATGCAGCTGCCAAAGGAGAAGGACGCACCAGAACCTTACACGGTAAGCCACAGCCTCGTGGTGATACAAAGCTTAATAAAAAATGGGTTAATTTAAGATGTAAGAGTTACTAATAAGAAGCCTGAGCTAATAGACCAAAACGTGTTGTAATTAATATAATATCTGTGTGACTATTTGGGTCTGACTGGTTGGGAAACAAACGTGTGGTCTCCTACTACACTTGTTTGCCACTGCTCTCAGAAAATAGTCAGAATTCTTATAGATGCATCGCCCTTCTGATCACTCCTCACTATCAGTCTCATCATTCCCCAGCCCCAGTGCTTCCCAACCCCAAGCATGAGCTATTTGTAGGTTTGGCTCATAGTCAGCCCCACTCTTCTTCAAGATGTATGACCTATTGTGTTTTCTAACTCTGACAGCAGATTGTAGAGAGCTATTTTATCTCCTCTAGGATTCCCTTAAAAACATCTTAGATGAAAACTGCCTGAAATCTTTGCTCCAAATGAAGTGTGTGATCTTCTCATTAGTTTCTTCCTTTTAACCATCCTAAAAGAAGTCTCATAAGTCATACCTACATTGCTATTATTATAGCAATGCATAATAATGAAGCCGTCTCCTGATTTAGCAGCTCTCCTGGGAGTTCTTCATCTCTTAATGCAGGGCACAGAGGCTGTGCCTGAGATAAGACACCAAGAAAGAGACCTGGGAACCTAGGCAGTCCCGTGGGTGACTTCCAGCAGGATGAAGAAGCCTACATGTTGTGTTTGAAGTAGAGTTTGTAAATATTGATACACACACACACACACACACACACACACACACCTACACAAATAAGGTCAGAACATCATGGCACTGTACTATATTGATATTTTATTTTAATGTTACCAAATTTGTATTCAGAGAGTAAAATCATCCATGAAAGAAAGGGAAGGATTATATTTTTAAGGTAGATAGTGAAAGTCACTAGTTCATAGTAAAAATTTTTGAACCATGCCTGCATCTCTGGGATGAAGCCTACGGTCAATTCAATTCACCATATAAACAAACTGAAAGAAAAAAATCACATGATCATGTCACTAGATGCTGAAAAATCCTTTGACAAGACAACATCCCTTCATGATAAAGGTCTTGGAGAGAGCAGGGATACAAGAAAAATACCTAAACATAATAAAGGCAATATACAGCAAGCCAACAGCCAACATCAAATTAAATGGACAGAAACTCAAAGTGATTCCATTGAAATCAGGAACAAGACAAGGTTGTCCACTCTATGCATATCTATTCAATATAGTACTTGAAGTTCTAGCTAAAGTAATAAGACAACAAAAGGAGATCAAGGGGATACAAATCAGAAAAGAAGTCAAACTCTCAATATTTGCAGATGATATGATAGTATACATAAGTGACCCCAAAAATTCTACCAGGGAAATTCTACAACTTATAGGCGCTTTCAGTAATGTAGCACCATACAAAATTAACTGAAAAAACCAGCCGTCCTTCTTTACACAGGTGATAAATGGGCCGAGAAAAAAATTAGAGAAACTTCACACTTTACAATAGCCATAAATAACACAAAATACCCTGGGGGTAATGCTAACCAAATATATGAAATACTTGTATGACAAGAAATTTAAAACTTTGAAGAAATAAATTGAAGAGACCAGAAAATGGAAAGGTCTCCCATGCTCTTGGGTAGGTAGAATTAACATGGTAAAAATGGCAATCTTACCAAAAGCCATCTACAGATTCAATGCAATGCCCATCAAAATCCCAGCAAAATTCTTCATAGACCTTGAAAGAACAATACTCAACTTCATATGGGGAAAAAAAAAGCCAGGATAGCCAAAACAATCCTTTACAACAAAAGAACTATTGGAGGCATTGCAATCTCTGGCTTTAAACTCCACTATAGAGCTACAGTGATGAAAATAGCCTGGTATTGGCATAAAAACAGACAGGAGGATGAAAGGAAGCAAATCAAAAACCTGGATATTAAACCATAGACCCACAAACACTTGATTTTTGACAGAGAAGCTAAAAGTATAAAATGGAAAAAAGAAAGCATAAGCAACAAATGGTGCTGGCATAACTAGATATCACTATGTAGAAGAATGAAAATAGATCCATATCCCCATGCACAAAGCTCAAGTCCAAATGGATCAAAGACCTCAACATAAAACCAACCACACTGAACCTCACAGAAGAGAAAGTGGGAAGTATACATGAACTCATTGGCACAGGATACCCCTTCCTAAATATGATCCCAGTAGCACAGACACTGAGAGTAACAATTAATAAATGGGATCTGAAAAGCTTCTATAAAGCAAAGGACATGGTAAACAAGACAAAATGACATCCTATATATTGGGAAAAGATTTTCACCAACCCCACATCAGACAGAGGACTGATCTCTAAAATATACAAAGAACTCAAGAAACTTGACATCAAAAGAACAAATAATCCAATAAAAATGGGGTACAGACCTAAACAGAGAACTCTTAACAGAGGAATCTCAAAGGGCTGAGAGACACTTAAGGAAATGCTCAACATCCTTAGTCATCATGAAAGACCCCGACCCAAAATAAGGCTTAGATTCTGCATTAGCTTATAAAGGTCAGAATGAGGACAAGTCATAAACAAGTCCAGGTGCAGCCAGCTGGCAGTTGATTGGGGAGCCTGTGGGCAGAATAACCGGGTTAACAGGAAGATAACAAGGAACAGAAAGTACAGAAAGTAAACTATCATGACCCCCAGAGTGCTAGAATCAGCCATAGCACATGTTTGTGGTTTTTCGGGAAATTCAAGGGAACAAACAGCTATGTCCCTGGGATGACCTCTATGCTTGGTTTGAAATAGCTAATAGAATGCTTGTTGCTATGCAGATGCTTATGTAACCTCCTCTACCCTATAAAAGCACTGTACCCCAGAAGCCCAGCGCGTTCAGTTAGCTGAAGCTGCTGACCGCCTGCAGGCGCCTGTGTGATTCAACAAAGACCTCTTGCTCTTTGCATCCAGTGGCCTGCTGTCGGTTCTTGGACAGGGGACTCCAAGGGTCTTTCAATCAGAGAAATGCAAATCAAAAAAACTCTGAGATTCCATTTTACACCTGTCAGAATGGCCAAGATCAAAACCACTGATGACAACTTATGCTGGAGAGGATGTGGGGTAAAGGGAACGTTCCTCCATTGCTGGTGAAAGTGCAAACTCATACAGCCGCTTTGGAAATCAGTATGGCAATTTCTCAGGAAATTAGGAAGCAATCTACCTGAAGACCAAGCAATACTACTGTTGGGTATATACCCAAAAGGTGCTCAATCATACCACAAGGACATGTGCTGCACTGGTGCGGCCTGGATGCCAAGACTGGCAGGGGTTGCCAGGATTGAGACAAGGAGGCTTCTTTTCAGGTGGAAGAACAGCAATCTTTATTTTGCCCCAGCTAAAGTCTTTTATACCTCTATTGCTTCTGCGGAAAACCACCAGCCAGGAAGAACACAAACATCCTTGTCAATTACAGACCACAGGAAGTTCAGCTATTGGTAGTGAGGGCAGCTAGATCACAACAGACATGTGCTAAATTATGTTCAAAGCAGCATTATTTGTCATAGCCAGAACCTGGAAAGAGCTTAGGTGCTCCTCAACCAAAGAATGGATAAAGAAAATGTGATACATTTATACAATGGAGTACTACACAGCAGTAAAAAAAAATGTCATCATGAAATTTTCAGGCAAATGGATAGATCTAGAAAAAAACATATTGAGTAAGGTAACCCAGACCCAGAAAGTCAAATATAATATGTGTTCACTCATATGTGACTTTTAGACCTAAAGCAAAGAAAAACCAGCCTACAGGTCACAACCCTTGAGAAGCTAGATAACAAAGAGGACCCTAAGAGAGACATACATGGATCTATATAGGAAGGTGAAAAAGACAAGATCTCCTGAGCAAACCGGGAATGTGGAGTCACAGCAGAGGGTAGAAGAAGAGAGGGGAAGAAGGGAGGGAAGTGGAGAAAAAATATATTGCTCAATAAAAACAACAAAAAAATTATTTAGAAAAAGAAATTTTGGGGCTCCCCATTTTAAAAAATTTAAAAAGATAAGCATAAAACTTTATAAATTCAAATAGATAAACATGAAACTTTATGTATCTAAACACTGGAATAGACATCATGGGTAGAGGAGGAAATAGCAAAATGATGTCTGAGCTATTGTGGAACAGGAAAAAACAAATAGACACAAACAATCCATAATTAGACATTAGTCAGTTAATGAAAGGAGCTATGATAAAAAATGAATCAATTAAAGTGATGGCATGTTATAGGGTAGGCGTCTGTGTAGAGGGCTGAGCAGGAAAAACTTCTTAGAAAAGCAGAATTAGTGCAGAAACATTGCAGAAGTAAGGGAGGAGGTCATGTGATATCTAGAAAAAAACATTCTAGGAAATGAACAGCACGGGACCACACCCCAGCGTTCAAGGGAACAAGAGGCCAGTGTGGTCCTAGTGTCATGAGTGGGACTCGTAGGAAACAAGGGCAGAGAAATAGCCAGAGATGAGATGTTACAGGCCTTGAGGGCCATCGCAGGACTCAGGTGCTATAGGATGGAAAGAAGCCACTCAAGGGGAAAGAGCAAGGAACATGCTTTCAAAGGGACACTCTTGTGTAGACCGGATTAAACGGAGAAATGAGAACAACTAGATAGACATTGTAGTGATTTGAAGAAATGTCCCCCATAGTCTCAGATACTTCCATGTTTTAGTCTCCAGTTGGTGGCATTGTTTGGGAAGATATAGGAGGTATAGCCTGATTGGAAGAAGTGTGTCACTGGAGGCAAGCTTCAAGAGTTTAAACAATTATGCTGTTTGTAAGTTCACACTCTCTGCTTTGTACTGGCAGGTCAAGGTGTAAGCCCTTAGCTTCCTGTTCCAGGCACCAGGCCTGCTGTTTGCCATGTTTTCCTGCTATGACAGACTCATAACCTTCTGGAACTGTAAACTACTTCTTCTGTGAATTGCCTTAGTCATTGCGATGGTTTGAGTAAGAATGACCCCCATAGGCTCAGTCACCAGGGAGTGGTACTGTTAGGAAGGGTTAGGAGGTGTGGCCTTGTTGAAGGAGGTGTGTCTTTGTTGGAGGAAGTGTGTCCTTGTTGGAGGAGGTGTGTCCTTGTTGAAAGAGGTATGTCCTTGTAGGAGGAAGTATGTCCTTGTTGGAGGAGGTGTAGCTTTGTGGGAGGAGGTGTGTCCTTGTTAGAGGAAGTGTGTCCTTGTTGGAAGAAGTGTGGCCTTGTTGGAGGAGGTGTGTCCTTGTAAGAGGAGGTGTGTCCTTGTAGGAGGAGGTGTGCCCTTGTTGGAGGAGGTGTGTCATTGGGAGTGGGTTTTGAGGTTTCAAAAGCTCACGCCAGGCCCAGTCTTTCTCAGCCTGCTGTCTTCAGATCAGGATGTAAAACTCTCAGCTACTGCTCCAGTGCCATGCCTGTCTGCTTCCCACTGTAATGATCCTGAGCTCACCCTCTGGAAGTAAAAGCAAGTCCCCATTTAAATTCTTTCTTTCATAAGTTTCTCTTATAAATTAGATTAGTGTGTGAGTAAAAGTAATGAGAGAAAAATAATTCAAGATGGGTCCCCTAAGCAAATGGGAAAGAGGAAGAACTATTTTCTAAGTACAAATATGAAAATAAGATTTATTCTGAGAATATAATTTTTTCTTAAAAGAGATTCAATCTCAATAAAAAGATGGTAGATGTACAATTAAAAATAGGAGAGAAAATGAAATAAACAATGCATAATGAAGATATATGAAGAGCTAGTAAACACATGAAAAAATTTCAACACAAGAAGTTAGAGCAATACAACTGAAAGTACAATGAAATACAAATATATACAATTACAGCAGAGGAAGCCCAACAGGCTAATTATTTCAAGTGTTGAGGAGCCTGTGGAGAAACTGAAAGCCCAATGCAACTGCTCATGGGACTGTAAAGGTCTATCACTTAGAAAATAATTTTGTGGTTTCTTAAAAGTTAAAAGCAACTAACCATAGTACATCAATTACACTCTCATCTATTTGCCTAAGAAAAAGAAAAAGCTGTGTACATGCAGAAACTTAAAGGATTGTGTTTATAACAGCATTACTCATGCTACCCAAAAAGCAATCAAGACTGCATTGGTGAGGTTTTTGCCTACTTTCCATAAGCTAGAGTTGTTTGGGAAGAAGGAACTTCAACTGAGAAAATGCCTCCCCACCCCCAGACTGGCCTGATGGGGGCATTTTCTTGATTAACGATAGAGATGGGAGGGCCTAGCTCACTACGGCAGGTGATCCTGGGTTGTATAACAAAGTGAACCGATCAAGCCAGGAGGAGCAATTCAGAAAGCAGCATTCCTCAATGGCTTCTGCTTCAGTTCCAACCTTGAGATCCTGCCCTGACTCCCCTCAGTGATGGAGTGGTAATCTAAGAATTTAATTGAAAGAAGCCCATCACCCCCGCCCCTCTGCTTTGGCTGTGTTATCTTTATCACAGCAACGGAAACCTTAACTAAGACAAAGACAGATGTCAGTAAGCTGGGGATGTAGCCGTGAGGTAAAACACTACTTGGCAGTAAGAAGGAATGAGTTACTGCTGTAGCTGCAACATAGTAACCACTATGATAAGCATCATTTAAATTCGCTTCCTCTACCAAAATTCACATCACACTATGGTGATGGCTGTTGAGAAGAGTGCTTATGCTTTTTAGAGGGATTGGTATTCTCCCTCTGGCATTGGGTTTTGGCTTTCACAGGACATCATTGATTACCTTGAGAGTAGATTGTTTTCAGACAAGACCAGTGTCTTGGCTACTACCCTTTGTTAGTGATATGGGGCTGTAGAGGTCTTAGGTATACAGGACACATTAATACTTCAATCCAGTCATAATGATCAATCTTCATTGTCTACCTGTCTGGATTTATAATCACTAGGAGACACAGGTATAGGTGTTACCTATTGAAATTGTTTCCAGAGAGTGTAAATGGACTCACCTGAAACGTGGGTGGCATCATTCTATCTTTATTTACTGAAGACAAATGCTAAAGCAGGAGTGAGTGGAAGACTAGCATTTATCTGTTTCGACTGCAGAAACAATGTGACCAGATGCCTCACATTCCTACCATCATGCATCTTGCCCACCCTGATGGACCATATCTTTAATTTATGAGCCCAAATAAGTCCTTCTTTCTTAAGTTGATTTGTTAGATATCTGGTCACAGTCATGAGAAAAGTAACTAATATAGAAAAATGCTGGCCAATCTTCTGTGATAAATCTGATCAAATAGTCAGAGCCCTAGTGGGAGGAATATACAAGAGACTGGCATTGCAGGTTAGCAAAGCCCCAGAATTCTATAAGCAGAGTTTAATGGGCCATTCTTGTTAGAGCTTAGAAGACCAGAGTGCCTAGAGAAATGTGGACAGTGGCGAATGGGCTCACAAGGTTTCAAAGGGCAACAAGGACTTTGGAGAACTTGACTAGAAGATACACACGTACATTCAAGAGCAGAATCTGACTGTGTTCTTCCCTTGTATGGAAGGTCTGAGTGAGGCTAAACTCAAATGTAATGATCCAAATTGTTTTTTAGAACAAGTTTCAAGATAACACATTCTTTAGACCATGGCACGGATTCAGTTCCCCATTAGCTAGACAGGGCGAGAGACCAGACAAATAGGAAAAATCTACGGTGTGGTGAGGGAAGGAGGGTGAGTCAGTTTAAAGGTACAGATGAAGTGGGCACAGAGAAAGTAACTACAACTGCTAAATGGATTTGAGCTATCAAGAACTCTCCACTCTTTATGACAAGGTACACAGAGGCTGCTGAAGCTGTGGTAGAAGGGGGCCAGACTCCATCTCGAGCTGTTGGCAGAACTTGGCAGTATCATCCATCTGGTTTTATATGAATGCAAAATTCAAGGGTTAAATTCATGAAGACTTGAATCAAGTTTCCAAAAAGCCTCTGAGGTTAAGATCCAATTCCCTACCAGGAGCTCCCAAGACACCATTGCATTAAGCTAAGAAAGTAAAGCCTATGTTACAACTGAGATCCTGGAATGCTGGAGATGCCAGGACCATAGGGTCTCTGTCAAGGAAGGCTGTATGTGTACAGGAGCCATATCAAGAGAGAGGTTGTGTGTTTTATAGGCAATAAAGTTTGAGAGGGATGGGTGGCCAAGCTTATTGGAGCATAGATACTGCCACCACAAGCTCCAGATGTTGGACAGTTGCTGGGTTTGTTGTTTTCATGGTCTCAATCTTGTTTCAGCCCACTCTCTCTTTGCTGTCCTCCAATTCTTCCATTTTGGAATTGGAATATTAACTCTGTGCCATTGAGTGTTGGCAGTATGTAACTTAATTTTTTATGGATCTCACATTGAAGAAATTACTTTAAGTCTTGGAGGAGACTTTGGGCTTTTGAGCAATGTTAGGAAAGTTAAGACAGGAGATTCTTGGAGATTAATTAGATGCATTTTGTGTCATGAGATGGCCAGGAGTCTTGTGTAGGTAAGGGGTGGGATATTAATGATTGCAGTGATATGAATGAGCATCAAGTTGATAGGGAGTGGACTTGTGATATTTAACATTCATTGTTAATTTGATTGAATTTATAATAACTTAGAAGACACACCATTATGAATGTTTCCAGGGAGGTTTAACTAATATGTAAGACCCAGTTTGAATTTGTGTGGCTTTATCCCATGGGTTGGCATTCTTGGACTGAATAAAATAGAAAAGGGGGAAATCAGGTAGAGTACTTGATGTGGGATTCCCCTCTGTATGCTGTGAACATCATTGGTTAATAAAGAAGCTGTTTAGGGCCTGTGATAGAGCAGAGTAGAGCTAGGTGGGGAAAACTAAACTAAATGCTGGTAGAAAGAAGGCAGAGTCAGGGAGATGCTATATAGCCACCTGCAGGAGACAGACATGCCAGAATAATACACAGATTAATAGAAATGGGTTAATTTAAGATGTAAGAGCTAGCCAATAAGAAGCTAGAGTTAATAAGTCAAGCAGTTATTTAATTAATAGTTTCTGTGTGATTATTTTGGGAGTCTGGGCAGCTGGAAAACAAACATGCAGCCTCATAATACTACATGTACTAATGTTCTTCTCTCTCTGTTTTCTGCCTGAAGAAACTGCACAATGAGCTGCCTCATGCTCCTTCTGCCGGATATGTGGTTTGGGTTGATTTACCTCAAAATCTTTCGGTATGTCCAGACTAATATAAATGAGAATAAAGGAACACAAACCCATATATCAGGTTTGGTCAAATTGCATATGAAATGTCTTGACAGGAAGCTGCTGATCAGGGTGAGGGCTGTTAGAATAGATTTTGATTGGAGTAGACCATCAGTAGTACTAAAGGATTTTTGACTAGGTGGGAAGAGTTTACAGCCCCACTCCTCTGCGTGAATCAAACAGTTAAGTTCAGTAGTTTACATCTATCATAGAGAACATTACTGCCTTGAATACCACTCCAAGGATGCTTGGGACACTAACTGGCTTATTTTAAAACCCAAGTAAAGTGTGGGTAGAGGCACTTCATGATGTGGAAAAAGCAAACAGTCACGGACAGGTTGTAGGCATTTGCATCTTATTTAACTAAGTGAGCATTCAGTGGAATTTTATCTGAAGCCTGGTTTTATTACTATGTCACCACTTAGAGAGGTTCAGGGACCAGTCAGAGACATAATTCTCCCTGTCTTTCACCACTATCAGCTACCAAATTCACATACACCCACACTCAATCGGATACTAAACTGGCTTGCTTGCATTACTTTAGTCCACGTACACAGAGTCCTATTTCACCAGTATTCATCTCAGATAAAGTCATATGTGTTCCAAAATACAACTCAATAAAACTCTGATACAAAAGATGATGAAATACGGTCTCACCTTTCCTCATCCATCTAGCTAATGTTCCATGCAATGTTCCCCTCTGCTCTCAGAATGAAGAATCTCCAAAGAGGTGCTATTCATACCAAAAGAACCAACCATGATCACTCCTGCCTCTTTTCTAGAACAAGACATTATACGTAGTACCTTCTGGACCTGGGAACACTCCTTCATGCCCCTTGAATTAGGGCCATATTGAGCAGGTGCCTCCACTATTAATACAAACGCATGGCATTGCTCCCTGCTAAATCCACAGATCAAGGCCCCTCTGGTTTCTGTTCCTCCTCTTATTTAATCCACTACCCCTTCACACACACACACTGTGTTCTTAAAGGGCCCTGCTCACACAGCTATGACAGGCAAAGTCAGAGGCCAATGTTTTTCCCATTCACCTTTGAAGGTTAAAGGAAGAGACCAGGCAGAGCCTCCCATGCCTACCTGTCCTACTGAAACAGATCTCTGTTCATATGTTGTGAACCCTTCTGAAACAAGGTGATCGAATGCAAGCCTTCACTTCTTCTAGGCCACTCTTGGTGGCCTCCAGTTGTTGGAAGTAGTTACTACAACTAGGGTCTAATAAAAAAGAAATTCCAACCAAAACCTCTTATTAGATGTTTTTAGACAAAAGCATTTAACAGGAGAGAACAAAGACAAATCATATAACCTGCCAGGTGAGCTCAGGGGAGTCCTGTTTTCTGCCTACTCTGTACAACAGGCTCACCTCAAAGCCAACAAAATCACTTGGTGGAACACAATTGACCTTTCAACTAACATTAGGCAACCTAAGTTCCCCAGAACCATGATTTTTCATGAGCCATTTCTGATTCATGCATTGAAAAAAAACAAACAAAAATGTTTACCAGCTGCTTATGTTGTGCCATGTATGCAATATTCACTCTGTTTTGGTTTTGTGGTGCTGGGAACTTAACCCACAATTCCAAGCAGGCGGAGCAAGGGCTCTACCATTGAGCTACACACTCAGCCAGCCACATTTCTTCAGCGCTCATTACTCAGCCATGAAAATCTATTTCTAGCATTTGTGACGCTGATTGGTATAGAGGAAAGAGCTTGCAAAGCTAAAGATAAGCAAAGCGCTTCTAATAGCCACTTTTGGAAGCTGGAGCAGAGCCAATTCTTGTTGAAAGCATTGAGCATAAGGAAGGTAAAATTGAACACATGCTTAGCTAGCTAACACCTCCTGTGCCGGGGCATCTCACTTTATGAACCTACGGTGCAGATGTTTACACTATGGTTCGCAGCATTTCTTGGGGGGGGGGGGGAGGAAGCAATGTCTTTACTGATTGTAAGATACACCGGGCATCTAAAATGTCAAGATGTAGGAGCAATAGTCTTGAAAGTAAACACTAAATACCATCATCATAGGCCAAGTGGGCTCTGTACTGAGGTATATGTGGACATGCCTTTGGCATTGTTTCTCTCACAGAAGAAAATAAGGTCTTTTCTCCGTTTGACTTCCAACTCTCTGGACTCTAAGTCAGATTTGGCCTCTTGTTCCTACTTTAATCTAGGGAGAAATTTCTCTCTGAAGAACTCTCATCTGGTTTGCTTTAATAACTTGAACTTCTAAGTCAGTATTTCTCAACTTATAAATTGTAGAACCCCTGTGTCAGATTCAATTCGGTCACTTGTTAAAACTGAGTGCCCTCTTGTGCACTTGGATCAACTGAATCAGAACTCCTGGATGTGGAGCCAGGCGTTTGCAACTGAGCAAGTCCTCCAGACAATTTCCAGACATAGCAAGACTTACAAACAACTGTCCAAAATGGCGAAAAACATACAATTATGATGGAAATGTCCTTCTACCCAAAGGATAAGAAATCATTGCAGATCAGACACCAGTTTAGAAAAGCCATAATAAGATAAGGCCCAGCTTGAAGCTCACAAACCTACCTCTTCCTTCTGAACAAAAGGTAGATTTCATTGCTTAACTTTTGGAATGCTACTGAGTGGTGGCCAGTGAAATGTGCGTAGAAAATAAGTTGGCTGCTTCTGAGGTTGACTCCTAAGTTGCCTTTGAGAGCCTATGCACTATCTATCTCTGTGGTGATCGGGATGATAAATGCCCCCTTTAGGCTTGGTATTTGAAGACTTGGTCCCCAGTTAGTTGTGCTGTTTGAGGAGATGGTACAGCCTTGCTGAGTGAAGTGTATCACTAGGGGTAGGCTTTGAAAGTTCCTAGCCTCACCCCACCTTTGGTTCACTCTCCCTGCTTTGTGTTTGCAGTTGAAGATGTGATCTCTCAGCTTCCTGCTCCTTCCGCCGTGCCTCCTGCTTGCTGTCATGCCTTCCTGCAATGAGGGATTCTCATCCCAAGATAAGACAAATGGTTGTCAATGTGATTACACCTGGAATCAGCGAAAACCCAAACAGCTGAGCATACCTGAAGGTTTTCTTGATTGGATCATTTGAGGTGGGAAGAAACACCCTAAATCTGGGCCACGCCTTCTGGTGGCCGCCCACATAGCTGGATATGGAAAAAGGAAATTTTGCTTTCCACTTGCTAGCCCTCACTCTTACTAGTAAGTTCATCTATGCTGTTTCTGAGGCATTGCTTTGCTGGTATTAGAACCTACTTCTTCGGGATTCCAACTGAAGATCAGCAGCTGTCTAAGAATCCTCCAAGAGTCCAGCACCAGATTTGAACTGCAGAGACAGTCTCATAGAATGAACAACTTCCAGATTCTTGGCCTTTTCACCAGGAGGCAGTCATGGTTGGACTACACAGCCTACAGCTTTTAAGCAACTCAAATAAATTACATATTTACATATATATACACATACTATATGTATGTATACCCCTATATAAATACACACACACACACTACATATAAACACATTTCTTTGCAAGAGATGGAGATGTTGTTGTGTTAGAGTTCTTGCCCTGCATGTGCAAGGCCCTGAGTTTGATCTCAGCACTGCCAGTGGGAAAAGGTTTCTTTTTATTACCTTTGCTTTTCAGCCCTGAGAGCTCAGGAGATCTGGCTGCTTCTTAGTAGCATACAGGAAGCTCAAATGGAGAGAGATTTTGAGTAACTGAGAAGAGAGAAAGGCTCGTGGGCCAAGATCACTACCACATGTAAAGCAAGAAGATGCTCCAATATGGGCACGCCATCTGGGGTATGCATCGTGTCTCAGACTATTGAGTGTCTATAATGAAATGCCTAAGGCTGGATCATTTAAAGCAAAAGCAAAGCAATGCTCAGGACTTCGGAGACTGTCAAGACCAATGTCAAGGCACTGGCCTGTTGTTTGTCTGGTGGGGGCCTGGTCTTTGTTGTTGGTGCCTTCTATGTGTTCTCACAGGGTAGAGAGAGCAGGGAAGCTTCTCAGTTCTCTTTCAGAGAGTCACTAATTCCCAGAGGCGCTCCACCCACGTGACCTAGTTGAGTCCCAAAGGCCCTGCCTCCTAACACTATCACATTGGGGATGAGATTCCAGCATATGCATAGTACAAGGACACAAACGTCAGAGTGTAGCACTCAGATGTGTCCCTCTCTAGTGTGCTGTGTCCCCACTTAAGTCTCACTTGAGAAATGCACTTGCTCCAGAGACTTCCATGATAAACCCGGAAAATTATTTATCTGAAAGACAACCTGACAGAGAATGAAAGGAAAGTTGTTCTTTGTCCTCCAGGGAAAAATCGAGAATGATCTTTAAAACCCTCATGTAGCTTGGCCAAAGAGTTTAAGGGTGTCATAGAGAATAGAATGTGTTCTGAAAAGGAAGAGAGAAAGTAAAAGGAAGAGGAAGTATAATGTAAACACCTCTAATGGGAGGAAGGCTGGGAGAAAGTATGTGGAGAGAAAGGGTGTTCGCTTTGCTGGAGCCCACGTGGGAGGCACAGCCTTGGGCTGGTCCTTATTTCTCCAGTAATGATACAGCCTCATTTCAGACTGATTGGTGCCAACGATGCAGGGACACAAGGGTTGAATATTTTGAACACCCTTTTGGATAAGGAAGACATGTATGCAGAAAAAAATTCAGAGTACCTGGGAGGGCTACACAGCTCTGGGGACATTTGGAAGTGATTTAGACACTGGAGAAGGCCAGTGTGACAGAGCTCCGGGAAGCTGCAGCAATCCGTGTTCACCCTTTCTACATAGTGGTCTCCCCACTGTCCTCAACCCATCAGAGGTGAAAGAATCCTGGAGCCAGCATTATTACCAAATGCAGAGCAGACAGAAGACTTGGAGGTTTGTGGCACAAAGGCTTTTTGGCTTTCGAATATTGCAGCCATGCAGCTGTTCTATTGAAGCCAAATGGTTCGATGCTGACTACTGTTCAGAGTTCCTGGAGAGTGGCCTCTGGCAGCAGTCAAGGCCTGGGAACAAGGATTCCTTGGGAAAGGCCCCAGTCGTCAAACTCTGCCAAGAATTGGCGGCGATAAGCAAAAGATGGAAAGCATTCGTTTCTTTCTCTTTATTTCCACATCATTTGCCCATTTTCCCAACACCATGCGCTGAATAACCTACCTTTTAACTACTGATTCAGAATGCCAACTTCCTGGTGGCACATGCCCTAATGTGTTCTTGGATCTATTACTGGGCTTTATACTCGGCTCCTTTTAATTCTCTGTGAAGCAGAGAGTTTGAAACATATCTTTCAAATCAAACTAATTAATTACACTATTCAGCTCTTCAACCTCCTTATTTTTTTCACTATTCATCTGTCAAAGGTTTAAGGAGGTGTAATGGGTTTCTCAGCACATTCTAATTCTGTCAATTTCTCTATGAATATCAAATATTTTGCTTTTACAGATTTTGATGCAACATTCTTCTCCAGATAAAAGTTTGTGTCAGTTAATACTCCCTGTAAATTTTAGCAAAACAAAATGAGGCTTTCAGTTTTGAAAATGATAGAGAGAAGGTAGCTTGGTTTCTGTCTCATCTCAGATTGATTTCATAACTCCAGAGGGAAACTGGAATCTGAATTATATCTGTCATCAGATCAGAAGACTTCCACAAACCTCAACAGCAGTCAGCAGAGAGGGAGGCAAACATATGAATATTAAATCGCTTAGTGATGGGAAAAGCTCAAACTCATTAACAGCAGAAGAGAAAGTATCCAGAGTGGACCCTGGGTTCACTGAGTGAGCTCCAGAAAGTTAGGAATCAATGAAGATAGCACAAAGCACACAAAAACCATATCCAGCTCTCTGCATTGCCCTCACTCTCCGAGACAACCAGGAAATTACTGGCAATATAAACAGAGATAAAACACTTTAAAAATATTGAACCAGAGTGCCTTGAAACTGACACTAAAGGTTGAGTAAGGTCAACATGAGATGCAGGACTCAAATCAGAGGAATTGACTAAAAGAGTACATGTCAAGTAATGGCAACAGTTCATAGTTCTGGGTGGAAAGCTGAAGAAAAATGGGCATCTACCTCCTCTCGCCACCCCCCTAAAAAACCTACCAGCACTGACACTTGAGTTCAGAGGAAAAGCTAACTGGCTATACATTTGTCATATACTGAAGTCCCAAGTTTGATTGTTGCTTCTGATTCTTAAAGATGAATGGCTCATGTGAGATCCACGTAGAGTAGAGTCAGTGCTACGTCTCTGAAGAAACCTGTGCTGGCTAGCTTTATGCCAATTTGATATAAACTATAATCATCTGAGAGGAGGGAACCACAATTGAAAAAATACCTCCATAAGACTGGACTTTAGGCAAGCCTGTAGAGCATTTTCTTAGTTGGTGGTTAATGTGGGAGGGTCCGATCCACTGTAGCTTGTACCACTCTGAGCTGATAGTCCTGGGTTCTATAAGAAAGCAGACTGAGCAAGCCATGAGGATCAGGACAGTAAGCAACACCCCTCCATGACCTCTGAATCAGCTCCTGCCTCCAAGTTTCTGCCTTGTTTGTGTTCCCATTTTGGATTCCTTCTGTGGACTGTAACTTGGGATATGTAAACCAAAATGAAGCCTTTCTTCCCCAGCTTGCTCCCTATCTGAATGATAAAAGCAAAGGAAAAACAGGCAAAATGCAGAGGGCAAGATAAACTTTAAAGAAAAAGATAATTAATATCCTCAGAGATAATAAAACATAGTTCATCGGGGAAACAAACATGAGATGCTGTTTGTAAGATGGGGGACTGAAAGGGAACAGGAAACAGATTTGAAAATTAAAAACTAAATTACCATAATTTAAAGTGCAACAGAGTTGGAAAAATCTTTGAGAAATTATAGCAAAATAATAAAGAAATGGATGAGGGTAGACTCCATCTGCTAAGTTCATCTTTGTTACAGAAAACTCAAATTAAGGGAGTGTAGGAGAACACAGAGATGTATAAATTCAACTTAACTGAATGATACAAGGTTCCAGCTGAGCTATAAACCCAGTGCCCTGCAAATTGGTAAGATGTGTTCATCAATACACATACTAGGAAGGCTGTGGTCCTGGAGGTCGGACCTTGAAGGGGGTCACTTTATGTATCCATTTGTCTACATGATGTCCACATAGCCAGTGCAACTTTGTTTCTAACCTGTGTGTTAAAGGTTCAGTCCCAACTTGGTGCTACTAGAAAGAGAGAGAGACCCTCTAAGAAGTGGGCTAAAAGTCCATGTCTTTGAATCATTGGGGGATGTGCTTAATGGAAGATTATGGGACTGTCTTTCCTCTCCTGGGCTTTGCTTATGTCCTGGCCATGAGGAGAACAGCCTCATCCACATGCTCCCTACTGTCATGTGGTGCCTTGCCACAGGCCTGAAAGCAGAAGAGGCAACAACCATGTTCTGAATTCTCTGAAACTGTGAGCCAATAATTTCTAATTAATACTAATGAAGAAAGCCCTTCCACCAGTGGGGGCCATCCTCCAATTTGCTGAGACCCAACAGAATGAGAACATTGAGGACTGGAGGTCTTTTCTTTGGGCCGAGATGTCCACCTTTTCCTGTCCTCAGGTACCAATGCTCCTGGATCTCCAGCTCCCGGACTATCCTGGGGCTTCTTGGTCAGCAGGCTCTCATGTAAATCTTCACTTTAGTGTGTATCTGTTTACATGTCCTGTTGGATCTTGTTTTCAGCAGAACTCCTACCAATACAGATGCTAAAATCACACAAGGCATGGTGGGAGACAGGTCACCAATAATGCGTAGTAAGAATAACCCAAACACAGAAAGAAAATTATCACACATACTCACTCATAGGTGGTTTTTAAACATAAAGCAAAGGAAACCAGTCTACAAACCACAATCCCAGAGAACTTAGACAACAATACGGACACTAAGAGAGACATACATAGATCTAATCTACATGGGAAGTAGAAAAAGACAAGATCTCCTGAGTAAATTGGGAGCATGGGGAGCTTGGGGAGGGTTAAAGGGGGAGGGGAGAGGCAGGGAGTGGAGCAGAGAAAAATGTAGTGCTCAATAAAAATAAAAAAAAAGAATAAGACTACAATTGGGAAGGAGAGGCAATAAAAGGCAACAGGCCAATGCTGGGAAAGAAAGCTTCCAAATACCTTTTTTCTTTCTAGAAAAAAACAAAACAAAACTGAGGGATGTGCTCCAAACTAACTTGAGTAATTACACGCATACATGCTCACGCACGTGCACACACACACCGAGACAGAGACAGAAACAGAGGCTAAATAGTAATGTTAAGGCCCTGCCTGCAGCAGCCCCAGGGAGCGTGGGTTCCATGTTCCTCCTGAAAAGGGTTGGAAATAATAGAATGTTTGACATATTTTCATGCACAGGTCTTACATTGAGAGATCTCATGCAGCTGTTACTATTTGTGGACAAAGTTACCCACCAGCTCAAGAAAGAATCAAACAACTTGAGGCAAGCACAAAACAACGAGGTGGGCACTGAGCATAACAAAGGTGTGCACAGAAGGAACTGTTCCTGATGTTTTCCGTGGCCACTGTCCACACAACTATGAACAATAAAGTATCAGCAACAGGCACTATAGATTAGTTTCCCCAGTTTCTACATTTCTTTCTTCTTTATTATTAAAACCTTAATTTTATTCAGGTAATACAAATCTGTTTGAAAATGCATGTGGTGCTATATTGCCTGCCAGTTAGGGGTGACCCTATGACAAAGTGCCTACTAATGAGACTCACACTGAGGGCTTCTGGGAAATTTTGTGTTTTATTTTCTCCTTATTACACCTATTCTGCCTTTTTGACTCTTCAAGACACAAGAATACAGTGTCAGATGTATGCAACCCCTAACATATGTTCACAAGAATACAGTGTCAGATGTATGCAACCCTAACATATGTTCACAAGAAGGCCAACACAGGGGGAAAAGAAAAATCAAGATGAGCCTACTTGACCTTACACTGCTCTGTGGTTTGTAGTCACTGATATCCCTAATGATAACAATGTGGGATGCACACGTAACTCAAACTGGGATATAAGTAATAGCAAATGAGAGCAATATAAAATGGGTATGGAAGTGAGACGAACAGCACGGGTGAGATGGCTCAATGGGTAAAGGCACTTGGTGCCAAGCCTCAGGACCTGAGTTCCATCCCTGAGGCCAACATGACAGAACTAGATAACTGACTCCCCCAAGTTGCTTTCATATACACACACACACAATGTAATTTTAAAACACAACAAATAAATAAAAAACAGACAATAAGCCTTGACCAACATAGTGCAAATCTAGCTTTGCTGATCAAGAGTTGCCAGTTCATGTGCATAGCTTTAAACATATCAGAACTAGGGGGGTGGCGAGATGGCTCAGTGGTTAAGATAACTGACTGCTCCTTCAGAGAACCTTGATTCGATTTCCCAGCAACCACATAGTGGCTCATAATTATATGTCACTCATGTCACAGGGTGTCTGACACTCTCTTTCATGGGCATTAGGTGTGCACA
This sequence comes from Ondatra zibethicus, assembly GCA_004026605.1. Lineage (NCBI taxonomy): Eukaryota > Metazoa > Chordata > Mammalia > Rodentia > Cricetidae > Ondatra > Ondatra zibethicus. The sequence continues at coordinate 92,566 of PVIU01003399.1, read as the reverse complement.
TGATGCAAAGACATACATTCAGGCAAAATATTCATATACATAAAATTAAATTACATTAAAAATAAACAGATAAGAATTAGAAATGCATTTCCTGCAGTGAGGCTGCCAACACCCCACACCCATCAGCAGGATCCTGTAAGCTACAAGGCCCACTCTGCCCCCAAACTCACCCATCCCTTGCTACCTCAGAGAAACTCTGAAGCACAGGCTGCAACTGCACAGAGCAAACCAAGAGATTGGGATAAGAGAGACCTCAGCGGCTCCCTGAGACACAGGCAGAGACTGCAAAGACTGGATCAAGAGAAAAGATAGGTACAAATTGGAGGAAGAGATGGGTAGGCACCAATGTAAAAATTCATTCTACAACCTAAAAAGTAACATGGTAATGCCACAACCCAGTGGCCATACAACAGGAAGACTTGATCATCCTAGCCCAGAAGAAGCAGAAGAAAATGATCTTAAATATAACTTTATGAAATGATAGAAAATCTCAAGAAGGAAATGAAAAATCCTCTTAAAGAAATGGGGAAAAAACAAACAAAAATCTGAAGAAATCAATAAATCTCTTAAAGAAAATCAAGAAAAAACAATCAAACAGGTGAAGGAAACAATTCAAGACTTGAAAACTAAAATAAAGGCAATAAAGAAAACACAAACTGAGGGAATTCTGGAAATGGAAAATCTAGGTAAATGAACAGGAACTACCAATGCAAGCATAACCAACAGAATACAAGAGATGGAAGAGAGAATCTCAAATGTTGAAGATACTATAGAGGAATTAGATTTATCGGTCAAAGAAAATGATAAATCCAACAAATTCTTAAGACAAAACATCCAGGAAATCTGGGACACCATGAAAAGACCAAACCTAAGAATAGGGATAGAAGGAGAAGAACTCGAACTCAAATGCACAGAAAATATATTCAACAAAATTGTAGAAGAAAACTTTCCAAACCTAAAGAAGTATATGCCTATGAAGGTAAAAGACACAGGCTAACATAATGGATATGAAAGTAGAATCCATGCTTCTGCTCTATACAAGAAACATACCTCAACTTTGAAAATAGATATTACCTCAGAGTCAAGGGATGGAAAAAGGTTTTCCAATCAAATGAGCCCAAGAAATAAGCAGGTGTAACTACCCTAATATCTAACGAAATAGACTTCAAACTAAAATCAATCAGAAGAGATTGAGAAGGACACTTCATACTCATCAAAGGAAAAATTCATCAAGATGAAGTCCTGAGCATTTATGGCCCAAATACAAGAGCACCCACATATGTAAAGGAAACATTACTAAAGCTTAAATTGCACATCAAACTCCACATACTAATAGTAGGAGACTTCAACACCCCGCTCTCCCCAGTGGACAGGTCAACCAGACAGAAACTTAACAGAAATAAGAGACCTAGCAGAAGTCATGAGTTAAATAGACTTAACAGACATCTATAGAACATTTCACCCAAACACAAAAGAGTATTCTTTCTTCTCAGCACCTCATAGAACCTTCTCTAAAACTGACCACAGGGTGCCTGAACTGGCCTTGCCCCACTATCATACTGATGATTATCTTGAATATCACCATAGAATCTTCGTCTGGCGATGGATGGAGATAGAGACAGAGACCCACATCCATATCAGAGCAATGAACTGAGCTCACAAGGTCCAGTTGAGGAGCAGAAGGAGGGAGAAGATGTGCAAGGAAGTCAGGACCCTGAGGGGTTGGTCCACCCACTGAGACAGTGTGCCTGATCTAATGGGAGCTCACCAAATCCAGCTGGACTGGGACTGAACAAGCATGTGATCAAACCGGACTCTTTGAATGTGGCTGCCAATGGGGGCGGAATGAAAAGCCATCGATAATGGCACTGGGACCTGTTTCTACTGCATGCATTGGCTTTTTGGGACCCTACTCTATTTGGATGCACACCTTCCTAGGCCGGGATGGAGGGGGAGGGCCTTGGACTTCCCACAGAGCAGGGTACCCTGCCCTCTCTTATGGATGAGGGGGGAGCAGGAGGAGAATGGGAGGAGGGGAGGAAGTGTAAATTTTTGAATGGAAAAATAAAAAAAAACTGACCACATTCTTGGTAATGAAGCAAACCTCAGAGATAAAAAAGAAATTAGGATAACCCCCTCTATCTTATCGGATCACTATGGTTTAAAATTAGAATTTAACAACAATACTACTCTCAGAAAGCCTACAAACTCATGGAAATTTAACAGTGAACTATTGAATGACCCCTGGGTCAAGGAAGAAATAAGAAAGAAATTAAATACTTCCTGAAATTCAAAAAAAATGAAGGCACAACATACCCAAACCTATGGGACACTATGAAAGCAGTGCTAAGGGGAATGTACAAAGCACTAAGTGCCTACATAAAGAAAGTGGAGAAATCTCTCACTGGTGACTTAACAGCACACCTGAAAGCTCTAGAACAAAAAGAAGATTCACCCAGGAGGAGTAGATGACAGGGAATGCTCAATAGTCTCACCTTGTGCCAATACCTTGTAAATCAGTCATTGGAAATAATATGCAAGCAATTTCCTAAGTTTATAATTTACCATTACATGGATGGCATTTTATTATCTGACTCAAATGCAGATACTTTAGAAAGAATGTTTGAAGACGTAAAGAAAGTTTTACCTAATTAAAGATTACAAATTGCTTCTGAAAAAATACAAGGAGGAGATTCTGCCAATTACCTAGGTTATAAAATAGGGTTTACAGAAAATTAAAACAGAAAAGGTACAAATTAGGAAAGACTGATTGCAGACTCGTAATGACTTTCAAAGATTGTTAGGAGCTATTTCCAGTCTATGACCAGCTGTTGGGATAACATCTGACTTACTAGTTCATTTAAACAAAACCTCAGATGGTGACAAACTTAAATTGTCCCAGAGAATTAACAGTTGAAGCAGAAAAAGAATTGATCTTCATCGAAGAGAAATTACAGGAGGCATATGTAGATAGAGTGAATCCAAATCTTAATTGTATTCTAGTCATAGTGCCTTCTAGAATTTCCCCTTCAGGAATTTTAATACAAAGGGAAGATATTATCTTAGAATGGATCTTTTTACCACATAAACCAAGTAAAAAATTAAAAACTTATATGGAAAAAGTCTCTGATTTAATTATAAAAGGAAAATTGAGACTTTGTCAACTAGCAGGAATAGACCCAGGAGAGATTATAGTGGCTTTTACTGCTGATGAAATTAAAACATTATGGGAAGATAATGAAGCATGGTTAAGAGCTTGTGCTAATTTCTTGGGAGAAATTTATAGTAATTATCCCAAAAGTGATAGAATTAACCTTACTTGGTTTCTTCCCTGAATTTCAGGTGATGCACCAATAACTGGAGCCTGTACTTTTTATACTGATGCTAATAAATCAGGGAAGGCAGGTTAAAAATCAGAAGACTTAAGTAAGGTAGAACAAAGTACTTATAATTTTGTCCAAAATGCAGAATTATATGCTATTCTTATGGTACTAAGGGATTTTAAAGAACCTCTTGATATAGTTACTGATTCACAATATGCAGAAAGAGTTGTATTGCATATTGAAACTATCAAATTTATACCAGATAATACAGAATTGACTTCATTATTCACATAGGTTCAAGATATAATCAGGAATAAGCTTTGTCCCATAAACATAACACACATCCAATCCCATATGGGTCTGCCAGGTCCTCTAGCAAAAGGAATTGCAAAAATTGATCAGTTATTGATTGGAAGTATTTCATAAGAGACATCATGTCAATAGCAAAGGTTTAAAAACAGAGTTTTCTATTACATGGCAACAAGCTAGGGAGATTATAAAGAGACGTCCTACTTGCTCTTTCTATAACCGAACACCGCTACCTTCAGGGAGTAACCCAAAAGGTACTCAAAGGAATGAGATCTGGCAGATGGATATGTTCCACTTTACAGAATTTGGAAAATTAAAATATGTACACAACACCATTGACACTTATTCAGGTTTTTAGTGGGCAACTGCCTTGATCTCAGAAAAGCCTGATTCAGTAATCACGCATTTATTAGAAGTTATGGCCATCATGGGTATACCTGCACAAATAAAGACAGATGATGGTCCAGCATATGTGTCTAAGAAAATGAAACAGTTTTTTGCTTATTATAATATAAAACATATTATAGGTATACCAAAGAATCAGACAGGTCAGGCAGTTAGTGAAAGATTCAACCAAACTATAAAGGATGTGCTAAACAAACAGAAAGGGATAGAAAATACCCCCAGAAATAGATTGCATAATGCTCTATTAATCTTTAATTTTCTTAATGCTAATGAGAAAGGAACAACAGCAGCAAAGAGACATTGAATAATAGAAAAAACTTCTGAATTAAATCAGTCAGTGTATAGCAAGGGTGTGCTGACCTCACAATGGAAATCAGGAGATGTGCTACATTGGGGAAGGGGTTTTGCTCTTGTTTCCATAGGAAAAGAATAGCTGTGGATACTATCAAAATTAATAAAGATTCAGTTTGAAAAAGAGAAACCTCTTGAGAAAGAGAAATGACAGCTCACCCACAGAGGTGACAATCATACAGGTGGTTAAAAAACCTCTTAAGGGTTGGGACAGGGTTCTGTTCTTGTCTTTGCAGGAAAATATTCATCTTCAAACAGCTGAGAGACCTTGGACATCTAGATGCATAAAGATGAAAAGATAGCTATCTAGAAAGAATCAGCAAGCAAAGAGGAATCTGACTTATGATGCTGTATTATCTGCATGGTAAAATTTGATTATTTGGATATGTATACATCTCTACTTAAAAATAAGATCTACCTTTGGAGTTAGACAATGGCAATCCTTCTCTGAGTCCAAGAATGTTGTTAAAAGAAAAATTCAAAATATCTGTCTCATGTCAGGAGCCATCTGGTATGGGACAGAAAGAAGATAGATTTTAAGGAAATATTTTACTTTTCTCCATGACCATTTTGTCTATATCATATCTTTTATTGAATATATGTCTATATGAATGATGTTTAAGTTTTCAACAATGAACAGTAGATTTTCCTCCAGTAATCTCTGAAGCTTCCAGGAAGAAGATGAGGCCCCACAACAATGACTCCACCTGGTTGATATGATGTCATGATGCCAATAGCGCTACTATGAGACTGTTTTTTGGGTACCAGTTGCAGAAATGGTGCACCTTCTTGCAATGTTCTGGCCATAACCCCAAATAAGAACTTCAAAAAACAAACAAATAAACAAACAAAACAAACAAAAAGACCCTATCGACTACTCAGAGACCATTTGCAATTATATAAAACAGCAATCTTGAAACTTAACCATCATTTTACTTTTACAGGATCCCATAGAAAAAACATCACCCCCATGGCAGCTGGAAGCAACTCTAGAAGACAATGACATCCCCTCTCCTAACAAAGTTTGTCCTCAGGGTTAGGGACACCATTTTCGGGTTGATTATTATTCATATAGGGTTAGGAGTTGGAGTGGGTATTATGTAGTCTCAGTGATCTCCAAAAAAAGAAAATTGAATGAGGAAATAGTTAGATTAGTATGAACTTACTAATAATAATAGTGAGTAATAGAGTTAATACTTGTGAGCTATTATTTATGGACAATTTACATTGGTATAGTTTTTATATATTAATACAAGTTCAAATGATATGTTATATTGAATATGTGCCTATTTCTGCTTACAATATTTGCAAAGTTATTTTGTCAGATTGTATGCATGCATGTTTCTACCTCTGTTTAAGACATTTTGTATATTGATTCAATTTTAGGATATATTTATCATATTGCATTATATAGTTCTACCTCTGATCAAGATATTTATACATTGTTTACATTTTTAGGTCATTGTCCTCTTTTACTGCACAGTTGTTTAAAGATTGTTTAATATTCTGATATGAAGTCTTAATCTTTAAATTATATAGGTATTAAGTATTATAGGTCAGTTCATGTTTGTCATACTTTTAGTCAGATTTATTAGGTTCTTTAGCTACACAGAGATTGTATTCTGCATAGACAGGTAGCCTTCAAAGAACTGTAGAACATGACATTAAAATAACTTAGGATTCTGTTGACATGAGACACGATTGCTCCTGGCAGCACCCATCTATTCCAGAGTGTTGAGCACCAAAGACACTCCACTTGGAGTTTGTTTTCTTCTTGGCACAACTGGCTTTTGGGCAAGAAACTGCCCATGCCTCAACCACTGACAAAGTGCACAATGTCCAGACTGGACAAGCAGAATACAAGGAAAAAAGAATGTCAAATCTTGACAAGACAGGGTGAGCCAGTTTTGAAAAATTTTCTGCCTCTGAAAATTGTCTGTCACTTACTCTAGACCTTAGCTAAAGTTGGTTGCTTCAACATTGCAAATGAGACTTTGGGTGATTGCTCAGGCAGCCAGTTGTCTCTGTCATCTACTGCACATTTTGGAAGCTGCTTGATTGTACTTCCTGCCTACTCAAGTAATATTTATCTCCCTTCTCAGGCCTTCGATGGGGTTGAAGATTATATAGTTGTAGTTAGTGTCTTTTATGATCTAGCCAAGCCATTTCCAATATAAGACTTAGACTCCTTAGGATAGAATGTTTGTTAAAGCATTAGGATATCTTCCTTGCTTAATATAGTTTATGCTGGTTGTAATTCTAATCTTATACTTGATATCTGTTTCTAGTATATATAGTTTTGTATTGGGTTTGGAACTCTCTTATTTAAACAAAAGGGGGAGGTGATGTGGGGGCTCCTTCAGCTAATAGCCCTTAAGATACCAGCCCACATGGCCATGGTCTCTTATACTATAAATGCAGTTGTAAAACATGTGATCGCTCTCTTGCTTCTGGTTCTCACTTTTGGCTGCTAGACTCTGTTCCTGTTCCCTATTCATGCAGAGAATTGTGATCTAGGACAGTGTTCTGTAAGTCTCCCATAAATAAATAACCCTTTATTATATGTAATTCTGAACTAGTGTGGGATTATTTTGTATCTTCTGTCTCAAAAGACCTATTTGATAAGAACTTTAAGTGTTTGAAGAAAGAAATTGAAGAAGATATCAGAAAATAGAAAGATTTCCCATGCTTTTGGATATGTAAGAGCAACATAAAAAAAAAAGGCAATCCTACCAAAAGCAATTTACAGATTCAATGCAATCCCCATCTAAATCCCATCACAATTCTTCACAGATCTCAAAAGAGTAACACAGAACTTCATATTGAAAAACAAAAACCCTAGGATAGCAAAAAAAAAATCCTGTATAATAAAGGAACTTCTGGAGACATCATCATCCCTGGCATCAAGTTCTATTATAAAGCTACAGTAATGAAAACAGCTTGGTATTGGCATAAAAACAGATAGGTTGATCAATGGAATCAAATCAAAGACCCAGATATTAATTTACACACCTATGAATACCTGATTTTTGACAAAGAAGCTAAAATTATACAATGGAAAAAAGAAAGCATCTTTAATAAATGGTGCTGGCATAACTGGATATCAGCATATAGAAGAATGCAAATAGATCCATACCTATATCTATGCACAAAACTCAAGTCCAAATGGATTACAGACCTCAATATAAATTCCACCACACTGAACCTGACAGAAGAAAAAGTGGGAAGTAGCCTTCAATGCATGGGCACAGTAGATAACTTCCTAAATATAACCCCAGTAGCACAGACAATGAGAGCAACAATAAATAAATGAGATCTCCTGAAAATGAGAAGCTTCTGTAAAGCAAAGGACACAGTCAATAAGATAAAAAGGCAGCCTACTGAATGGGAAAAGATCTTTACCAACCCACATCATACAGAGGACTGATCTCCTAAATATATAAAGAACTCAAAAAATTAGACATCAAAATATCAAATAATTAAATTTAAAAATGGGGTACAGATCTAAACAAAGAATTCTCTACAGAAGGATTTCAAATGGCTGAAAGAACTTAAGGAAATATTCAACATCCTTAGCCATCATTGATGGTTAAGCAAATCAAATCAATTCTGAGATACCATCTTACACCAGTCAGAAAGGCTCAGATCAAAAACACCAATAATAGCTTATGCTGGAGAGGATGTGGAGTAAGGGGAAAACTCATCCATTGCTGCTGAGAATGTAAACTTGTACAACCACTCTGGAAATCAGTATGGTGGTTTCTCAGAAAATTGGGTATCAACCTACCACAAGATCCAGCAACACCACTCTTAGGCATATACCCAAAGGATGATCAACCATACTACAAGGACATTTGTTCAGCTATGCTCATAGCAGTATTATTTGTAATAGCCAGAACCTTGAAACAACCTAGATGCTCCTCAACTAAAGAATGGATAAAAAAATGTGGTACATTTACACAATGGAGTACTACTCAGAGGGGGAAAAAAACAAACACCCAATGACATCTTGAAATTTACATGCAAACGGATGGAACTAATAAAAACTATCCTGAGTGAGGTAACCCAGATCCAGAAAGATGAGCAAGATTTGTACCCACTAATAGGTGAATACTAGCTGTAAAGCCTATAGTCCATGATCCCAGAGAAGCTAAGTAGCAAGGAGAACCCTAAGAGAAACATACATAGATTCCCCTGGGAAGGGGAAATAGACAAGATATCCTGAGAAAATTGGAATCATGGCGGTGGGAGAAGAAGCGAAGATGGGAAGGGAAGAGAAGGGGAGAAGGGGAGGGAGGAGGAGAACTAGAGGGAATGAGACGGTTGAGATGGGGGATGGACAGAGATGGAGAACAAGGAAAGAGATATCTTGACTGAGTGAGCCATTATGTGGCTAGCTAGAAACCTAACACTAGAGAAATTCCCAGGAATCCGCAAGGATGACCCCAGCTAAGACCCTAAGCAATAGTGGAAAGGGTGCCTGAACTGGCCTTGCCCTGTAGTGAGATTGATGACTATCTTAAATGTCATCATAGAACCTTCATCCAGCAAGTGATGGAAGCAGATGCAGAGAACCACAGAGGAGCATTGGGTTGAGCTCCCAAAGTCCAGTCAGAGGGAATAGTGAGAATATGAGCAAAGAGGTCAAGACCATGATGGGGATACTCACTGAAACAGCTTACCTGAGCTAATGGAAGCCTTCCAACTCTGGTCTGACAGCAAGGGAACCAGCATAGGACCAAACCAGGCCCTCTGAATGTGGTTGACAGTTGTATGGCTGGGGCAGACTATGGGTCCACTGGCAGTGAGACCAGGATTTAACCCTACTGCTCCTTCTGGCTTTTTGGAACCCATTCTTCTTGGAGGGATACCTTGCTCAGTTTAGATATAAGTAGGGAGAGCAATAAAAATACTCAAAGCAATGTACTAGATTTTGTTGACTCTCCATGGGAAGCCTTATCCTCTCTGAGGTGTGGATTGGGGGTGGGAGGGAGGAGGGGGGAGTGGAGGAAGCAGGAGGAGGGGAGGGAGTAGGAAATGGATTTGGCATGTAAAATGAGAAAAGATAGTTTTTAAAATATATTTAAAAAACAAAAACTTAAAAAAAAAGAGTTAGAAACATTGCCTCCAGGATATTGGATGGGGTGAATGTCAAGGAAATAGGTTTTGTTAGGTCTTTGTCTGACAGAATGCCTTAAATTAAATGCTTTTATTTTCTTCTTGTTGTGAATGAATGTTGGAAAGGCCAAGAGAAGGGTTCTAGAAGATTCAGTGTCTGGTGAGGGTGTTAGTTCTTCTTTGCCTCAGGCTCACTTTTCATGTCCTCAAAAGCAGCAAAGGAGGGTGGCATGTAGTAAGAAGCCACTTGTTCGTTTCCTGGCCACCCAGACTCAGAATAATCACACAGAAATTGTATTATTTAAATCACTGCTTGGCCTATTCGCTCTAGCTTCTTATCTGCTAACTCTTACATCCTAAACTAACCCATCTCCCTTAATCTGTGTATCACCACGAGGCTGTGGCTTACTGGATCAAGTTCCAGTGTCTGTCTCTGGCAGGGCTACATGGCTTCTCTCTGACTCTGCCTTCTTTCTTCCAGCATTTAGTTTAGTTTTCCCCACCTAGCTAAGTTCTGCCTTGCTATAGACCAAAGCAGTTTCTTTATTCATTAACCAATAAAAGCAACACATAGACAAAATGACCCCCCACACCAGTGGCACTCTTGTTTCTTTCTATAAGGGAGTTAACAACATTATAGAGACATGTTCTTAAGGCTCCATCTAAACTACCTCTTAAAGTCTGCACTTTCAAAAACTATCACATTGGGAAGTTAGAGTTTCAATGAGAATGTGTGTTTTCTTGTGACGTCCTTAACCCTCTGGCTCCTACAGGCCTTCCTCCCCTTCTTCCAGAGGATTCACCGAGTTCTGCCTAATGTGGGTTGCTGCACCTGTTTCCATAATTTTCTGCACAGAGCCTCTCTGATGGTGATTATGCCAGGCTCCTGTCTATGAGTATAGCAGAATATCATTAGGAATCATTTCATCTTTTTACATTTATTTATTTATTGCCAGTTGTGTTTGGTTCTGTCCTAGGTCTCTGGGTAATCTGACCTCTGGTACCTGCTCCTCCAGGCAGTATAAGGGTGGCTCCCTCTTGTGGCATGGCTCAGCTTGAGAATTGACTCAGTCATTGGTTGACCACACCCACAATTTCTGGGCTACCTTTACCACAGCACATCTTGTAGGCAAAGCAAATTGTAGCTGAAGGTTTTGTGGCTGGGTTGGTGACCCAATCCTTCGGCTGGCTGTAGAAGATGACCCGTGCATGCTCCATATCCCACATTACTAGGAGCCTCACCTTAATAGATTCCTGGGAGTTTCCATTGCACTGGGTTTCTACCTTGCTTCTGAATTGCTCCCCTATTCCATTTGTCTCTTCCAGTACTCTCTCCCTCCAACCTCCCCCAACCTGATCCCTCCTGTTCCCATCCCCCGCTGCCCCCACTCCACCTTCAATATCTATCCAATTTCCCCTTTCCATGGAGATTCATGCATCCCCCACCCCCTTAAACCCTCCTTGTTACTTAGGCTCTCTGGGTCTGTAAATTGTGACTTGATTATCTTTTACTTTACAGTTAATATCACTTATAAGTTAAGAAACAGACTTTTGACTCAGACAGAGTCTTTAACTTCAGATTTATACATTGTGTTTTCTTAATATAGCTCCATAATTCTGCAATTTTACTCTGAACACTTCAGCTACTTTTATCTAAATCTCCATAGATCTTTCTGTGTTGGGTCTGTACACTGGAGATAGAACACACGCAGGTTTAGGGTTTGACCTAATCTGAAATCTGTCTTTTCTCGAGGAACCGTGATGTGTTTGCTTTACTGATAAGAACATTATGTTTGATGTTTCTTCTGTTATCTTTTTATGCTTTTATATCTTTTTTTATTTTCTTTGCTTTTGAACTTTTGATAAATGCATTTTGAAAGGCATGCCATCTTTAAGTCCTACTGATTTTTATCACTAATTTTCTTTTAAAATGCCTTTTAGAAGGAATTTCTTGAAATATATCCCCTGAATTATCAGACTCAGAATTGAAACATAAATCCAATTTGCACATTTACAACAAAGCATGCTTAGGTTGCCTGCCTCCCTTTCTCTCTGTGCTTTCCTCTTCTGTTAGGATCTACATGGCTTCTCTTTTTACAAGTTACATTATACATACTTTTATTAATTCTTTGAGAATTTCATTCATTGTATTCTGATCATAGTTACCCTTTCCCCTGTTCCTCTTGGGTCCACCTTCTATTCTATACCCACCCAACTTTATGTCCTGATTTTTAAAAACCTCATTGAGTCCAGTTAGTGCTGAGTCTATGCTTAGGTACGTTGCTGTTATTGGAACTTGTTGAACTTACCAGAGCCCACACTCTTAAAGAGAACTAACTCTTGTGCTGTGACTATCAATAACTAGTAGCTCCTCGGCTATGGGTAGGCCCATAGCCCCCTCTATGCAGGGATTTTTGTTTGACTTGAGTTTGCATGGGTCTTATGCAGTGACAACCTCTGTGAGTTCATTATAGCTTACAACTTACTTTTGAGATTTTTACACTTTTTCATTTATCTAGTCCTTTTTTTTCAAAGAGGATTGGCACCTGGTTCTCCCTACAAATACCAAAATCTATGACGTTCAAGTGTTGTATAAAATATTGTAATAGTCTTACAAAACCTAGAAGTTGGGTCTGTGAATTGTGACTTGATTATCTTTTACTTTACAGATAATATCACTTATAAGTTATATAATCCTGTATACTTGAAATTATGTCTAGGTTACTCAAGGTATATAATAAAATTCAACCAATCAATCAACCAATCAATAACTTGCATTTTGCTGATGATATAGCACTACTTGCTGAAAGTAAAAATGGGCTGCAGGCTAGGGAGAATAGAGTGATGGAAGGAAGTGAAAACCTTGGTGTGAAAGGAAACATCTAGAAGACTGAGATGCAACACTTGGGAAGGGTGCACATGGTTTTTAACTTGTAATAAGAATCAGAACCTCAAGCAAACAGTCAACTTTGTCTACCTGGGAGGATACCTCAGTTCAAGGGAGGGAACTATTTCAGATGTCAAGAGGTAGATAGGGATAGTGAGCACTGCATGCCAGACACTAGGAAAGGTTTGGTCAGCAAGGGACACAACAACAACAACAAAATTACAAGTATAAAAGACACTTGTCTTGAGCTTCCTTCTTTACAGCTCCAAAACCTGGACAATGAAACGCTCCTCAGAACAGCAACTGAATGTGTTTGAGATGGCATGTCCCAAGGAGGATTCTAGGCATCACACGAAGATATAGGCTGTGCAATGATGACATTAAGAAACATCTCCATCTACAAAAGGAAGTCAACTGCAGGATACGGTAATGGCACTTGAGATACTTTGACCATGTTACGAGGATGAATGATGGCAGATGCCCGAAGATAGCACTGCTTGGAGGAGTGCACAGAATAAGGCGAAGAGTAAGGCCCCCAAAATGCTGGATAGACAGCATAAAGGAGGACTGTGGAACCCTAGGTATGACAATAATACAAGCATCTAGGACTTTTCAGGATAGGAACAACTGGAGAATCCCATAAACGGGCTGCCCATGCATGCTTAAGCATTGCTGCGGCATAAATGACGATGAATAAAAATGATGATACTTGAAATCATATTTAGATTACTCAAGGTATATAATAAAGTTCAGTTGCTATGTAAAATAGTTATGTTGTATTTAGAGATCATTGGGGATGGGAAGATCTGTTCACACTCAATGTGAATGCAGTTTTCCCTCAAGTATTTTCAACCTGCGGTTGACTGATTTTACAGATGCTGAATCTATGGCTATGGTTGCTGTACTTCTGTCCATGTAACCAAGATTGCGCCATACCTGTCCTAAATGACAGGATGGTGTTTCTCTGTGTATCCTAGAGAGAACCGCTGTCCTGCCTTGCAGGCATCTGAAGCCTATTGGAGAAGCCCCTGTGGTCCCAGAAGGAGATGGGCAGGGGAATGCCCAGGGAAGGTGTAATGGGGTAGGTACTGGAGCCATACCATTCTGCACTGGTTTCTGAAGAAGATACCCTGGTGATGGTGATGGCTGAGCATTGTGATGATTGCTCTGTCCAAAGAGCGGGAACGGCATTCAAGGCACAGAGAAAAATGTGTGAAGACAGAGCAAAGGGAAATATAAACAGCTCAGTGTTGTAGGAACTTGGCTCCTGGTATGAAAACAAAAGGGGGCAGAGGATGAAGTGGCCATTCCACCACGTTAGGAATGTCCCTGAAAGTCAGTCTGAAGAAAGTTCCCGCTGAAATGAGGGCATGAATGGAAGTGGGTGAGGGCTAAGAATGAGGATGAAAACATGGCAAACCCTGAACAGTACTTAGGGCATTTACAATAAAAGCAGCCAAAGGGAAGAACGAGGAAGAGGAGACCTCAGGACTATTTCCTGGGACAGACAGGAGAGTCTCTTCATGAACTACTCCAAGCTCATCCACTCTGTTTCTCACTCACAACGAAGTTCCACTAGAGATGATACTGTGAAGAAACAATCTGAGGTCTCATTGGTCACAGCTGGATGGGCTTGTGAGAAGCAGTTGACTGGCAGAGAACATGAGGTAATAGAGGTGCTTTCAAAGCCAAGTGAACAAGGCCTATCAGGTAAGCCCTGCATTCCTCACTTCATACCTCAAACTCTCACCTGGCCCTTAGAAAGTCATAAAGTCATTCTTTCTTATGTTTTTCTTTTCCTTCCTTCCTTCCTTTCCTTTTTCATTTCATTTTATTTATTTTTTGAGTCAGGGTTTCTCTCTCTAACAGCCCTACTGTCCTGGAACTGGAACATGCTTTGTAAACCAGGTTGACTTTGAACTCACAGAGACTCGCCCAGCTCTGCCTCCCAAATGCTGAAATTAAAGGTGTGCACCACCATCATGCACCACCATCATCCGGCAAGTGTTCATTCTCTTAAGTGGAACTCATTTGTAATAGTTGGATACTGGATAAGCAATGGTTCCTTAGCTCATGTCTGAGCTTTGAAGACCAGAGAGATATGGGAGTATGGGAAGTGAGGCTGAATGGTCAGCAGCCAGAAAGAAGTGAACTTAATGTGGCTTGGTTTTCCCACTTCAGCCTTATCATCATCCCACGGCACTGGATACTTTACTTCATTGTGGAATAATCTTTTTGTACCCCGCAAAGATGTGCCACTCGGATATGTTTTTTTTAAAAAGCTGCATGACCAATAGCTAGGCAGAATTTACAGGGTAGAGGCAGACTAGGAAGAAGAAGGGAGAGTTACCAAAGCAGCATGGGCAGTACAGAGTAAAGGATAATAAAGTCACGAGGCAGAAAGTAAACTAATAGAAGTTATAAGAACTAGTTAGAAACAAGTCTAAGCTGTCAGCTGAGCTTTCATAATTGATAAGAAGTCTCCATGTGGCTATTTGGGAGCTGGCAGGTGGGATAGAAAAAAATCTGAACACACTGTTTCTTTTTATCCCCTTTTCTCTTTGAATTTAACTTCTGGAAGTTTCGAGTGACATTTTCTCAAGTCCTTTCATTCTTTTCTCCTCTTTTGAGTTCCTAATGACTATTAATGATGCTTTTTAGTCCTGGATTTACTTTTGATTTTCTGGAGTTTCCATCTCTCTCTTTTATAACCCATCTGTTTTTACATTCTGTCTGCTTCTTCATTAGAGCCCTTAGTGTGTTAATCACAGTTGTTTTAAATCCCCAGTCTAATTCCAATAGCTCTGCATATTTGAGGCTGAGGCTTGCTCTTTCTCTTTAAATAGTCTTTGTTTTTGTTTTCCAACTGAAGTACTAGGGACTAGACCTGGGACATTATACATGCTAGGCAAATATCCTACCCCTGATCTATGGCCCTAGGCCCTTAGTCTTATTATTATTGTAAACCAGACAAGGTGGCATGGGTAGGAGGAGCCTGATGCTAATCCCCATTGGGCATGGCTTGCTCCAGTAAGGGGTGCTCTCCATCTGCCTACTCACCCTTTCACCTGGGAGACAGCAGCTTTCTGATGATCTAAGAAGAGTTGTTGGTTTCTAGTTTGGTCAGCATTTTCTTGTGGTGTGGGTGGGTGAGGTGACTTCAAAGCTCTTAACATGCTGCACTAAAAAGCTAAATAAGGCTTTTATTTAAAGTTTCACTCCCAGGAGTTTATCAAGTTTCTTTGGGTTTTAGAATTTTAGAACGAAAGCTTTTGATCACTTTTTTTATTGCTTCCAGTCATGGCAAGCAGGAACTAGACTCTGGGGTTCACGAGAGTGTTTGATGAGAGTCAGTTCTGCTCTCACAGACTTACAGAAGTTACAGGACCCTTCCTCCTGTTTTATAAATAAAAGTGTCTAAATTCAGGAAGGTAAAGTGACTTTCTCAAGATCACACAGTCAATGACAGACCCAGAGCCGGGGTATGAGACTTGAGTCTGTTCAGTTTTTCCCTAAAGGCCTCTGTCTGTCCCTGGTCTATGCACCCCAGGACCTTGACGTCCTCTGACCTTCATTCATAGACCGAATGGTCTCCACAGCAAATAATTTGGAAGAAGGATGGAGAGATCCTTGATGGGAGTTGTGATGCTGGGTGGAAATGCCAAGGCGATTGGAGCCAGGATGAAGCATCCTGACTGCGGTAGGATGTTTTTCCCTAGGAAAGGGGGAATTGGGGGCTGTCAGAATGTGAGTGGTCTTCCTTACTCCCTGGAGTTCTTTCAAGGCCTTGTCCAGATCCAGCATTGTCTGCACACTGATGCCCTCTAGTGGTTTGAAGAAAGTTTTTCCTCCAACCTTGGCTGTACAAGAAACTGCCAAGATTGAGTCCCAGGAGGGAAGTGGGAAATTGTCTACTCTGCATCTTGGCCCCCGGCTCAGAGGCTTGTCTAACCAGACCTTTTTTGTTTGTTTGTTTGTTTTCCTGCAGACACTCCCTTTATCTTCTTTTTATTCTGCAATCCATAATACAAGTGCAGCAGAGCTTTGCCCATATGGAGGAACATATGCACCAAAGCCTGAGCCTGGGAGGAGAGCAGCATGCCAGGCCATGCCACACTGGGATGTGCAGGCACAACTATACACACTTCAGAGGGCAGATGGTCCCTGTGGACCCAAAGGGTATATTAATAAAATTTTGGACTTCCTTTTGATAACACTATATGAAAGTAGAAATATAAAATGAGGTGCAGAGCCTTGGAAGGGCAGCCCTCACCAGTGTCAGAGTGAATAATCTTCCCACACACCCATCTGCCCATGCACACACACAGACGAGATGGTGGTAGAAGCTGGGGTTTATTTTAATTTTTAATATTACTCCGGCAATTCTATACCTAATGGGAGTGAAGTCCCCTCGGAAAGCCACATACCTCTTCCTATAATGTTACTGTTGCTCAGAATATGTGGACTTGATTCTTGGAATTGACTTCAGTTCCTACAGAGTATTCCTTGGAATACCACTACTACTGGCAACTTTCATCAGTTAAGTGCAGATCCTTAATGAAATAATTTTATGGTTGGGATCACTACAGCATGAGGAACTATATTAAAGGGTCACAGCGTTAGGACGATTGCGAATCACTGGGCTTTACAATCCTCCAGTAAGGACAATTGATCAGGGTTCTATGGCTGAGCTTGGAAAACAGAATATGGCGGCGAGGCTGTGTACTTCCAAGTCACAACCAAGGGTATCAGGGACATCCCAAAGGATTCATTCCCATCAGGGCTGCCTTAGGTGACCAGTCTCTCCCTAGACACCCCAAGACTTCCAAAACAGTTATAGATTACAAGGCAGTCTGAGATGTTTCCACCAAACCTCCTCTCCCTCTGTCCTCTATTCAAGGTCAAGGTCAAACTTAGTTCATGGTTTGGTGGTTCCCCAGCCTGTTTGGTTCCCTCCTTTCTTCTTTCTTTCCTAGGTATTTTCCCTAAAAGCTCCTATGCATTTAGTCTTACCTTGATTTTTGCTTCTTGCAGAATCTGGTTCAGCTTCTGTAATGGGCATTTTCAAGGCTGTCATACTTCACGTACATATGATAGAGTTAGGTTCCCTTTCTTTACTCTTCAGTGTTGATACTTTCAGACCTCAATCCTAATTCAGTTCCTTCTGCTTCATGTCTGAGTGGGGGGGGGGCAGAAAAATTCTGGCTGCTTCTTCCATGGAACCACTAGGAAATTCAAGTTCCACGATACCCCTGTCTATAAACTGCCCTGAAGCTACCCATCCACCACCATTGAAACCTAAGCCCGGTTTGCAATCTCCCAAGCCAATTTGGATCTGGCCTGAGCTCTTCAGTCTTGTAAACAATGCATGTCCCATGTCCAGTGAGGGTGACATCATAGCAGCTGAGGCAAAGCCCAAGAGGCCGCCTGGTGTCTCGGGAAGATGGCCACGGTCATAATTAAATATTGTTAGTCATTCAGGACTGGAACTGGTAACCGTCCTCCTCACTCTCAGCTGCTGTTACCAAAATGCTTTCACAGCAGAGGCTCACATTTCTGGAGGACGTCTGAAATCGTGGTGCCTCGGCTCTTAATGAAAGCCTTTTCTGGCTTCTGCCTCATAGAGTTCCCATCTGACCTTTGAGAGGTGAGGAAGGAGTAAAAAGTGGAGGGAGAAGAAGAAGAACAGGCTGTAGCTTCTCTTGTTCTTACAAGGACACAAACCCCATCACAGGATTTGTGTCCCGCTCCCTCCCATGGGCTCATCTATCCTGAATTCCCTACCATGGGTATCACTTCCTCATAGCAACACTCTGAGAGCTGGGCCCCACAGACAAACTCAGGGATACTGATCTTCTGTCTGTGCTCACTATTTACGTCCACAACGAAGCAGAAAAGTCCTCTCTCCATACCTTGGCAAAATACCTGGAAGACACAAGAGAGGAAGGAGTCAGGCCACATAGTCGGAAGCATGGCAGAGCAGAACAGTTCATATACTGGCAGCCAGGAGGGAGACAGCATCAGCAGGAAGGCAAGGCATAGCCCCTCGGAGATGTACCCAGTGACCTCCCTGCCCCAAACAGGTAAGAAGTCCCAGTGCCTCTTGATGACCTATTTAGACTTTTATCCACCAGAAGATCAAACCATCCACTGAGTCAAAGCCCTCACTGTCTCCTCACAGGGTAACCAGAGGTGTGCTCCGGGAGCTGGAGACCAGGGTTAAACATTGCAAATACCTGCCTTCTCACTAGACGGGATCATTGGCTTTGCTGTCACCTCTCTTCCTTCAGACTCTGAGCATGATGACACTCAGAAAATCTAGCACTACCTACCTACTCCCCCACACACTGCTGTAACATAAAAGAAGCCCGAGAGGGAGAGGAGGTGGCATTTTGGAGGAATGTCATGTTCACAAAAAGCAGATCTTCCTTTTCTCCCCACCATGGAGGGAGGGAAGTACCAAGAGATTTAACTCTGTAGTGAGCAGCACCTGCCAATCCATTGGGACCCTACCTGGTCAGTAAGACCCTAAGGCAAGATGTGATGGACAGACAGCTGTCATAGGTCCTAAGTAATGAATGCAGGGTAATGCAGAGTGGGGTTACCCCTGTTAGAAACCATGAAATAACCAGCATTCTAGCCAGGCATAGTAGTATACGCCTTTAATCTTAGCACTCGGGAGGTAGAGGCAAGTAGATCTCTGTGAGTTTGAGGCCAGCCTGATCTACATAGTGTGCTCCAGGTCAACTACCACTACTACATAGAGAGAAGCTAGAGAGAGGGAGAGACAGAGAGAGAGAGACAGAGAGAGAGAGACAGACAGACAGACAGACAGCGAGAGACAGACAGAGAGACACAGAGAGCTAGACAAACAGAGAGAGAGAAAGAGAAAGAAAGGAATTAACCAGCCTTCTCAGAAGACTGACAACAGTGTGTCTGGAAACTCGACATACAAAGAGAACCGTACCTTCTGGCTATTCAGCATTATAGAAGAAGGGCAAAAACTGACAGAAATTAATGAGACCCATGCTGTGCTTTTCCCTTCTTTGAGCTCCAACATCAGCATGGTCTGTACCACCTCTGTATTCTAAGTCACTAGCTCCAAATCTGTCCTTTGTATTGGGGGTAGAGATAGCTGAGGGTTACAGAAGAGGAACTGTAAAGGTCTGTGAAGGCAGGAGTCTAAAATATAAACCACCAAGGCCAAGAGGAGACAGGTGTTAGAAGCCATTCTGAATTTCAGGTGGGCAGGGGAGCTGAGGGAGAAGGGACCATAGCTGCAGGGGCTGTTTAAGTTTGCTAGTCACTCTCCTCTTCCTGAGAGCCCAGACAATGACTTGAATTTGAATCTCCCGTGGCTCCCACAGAACTTGCAGGAGTGTCTAGTGAGTGTGAGATGGATCGGGGTCTCGTCTGCTGGAGGAAGGGATAGTAGACAAACCCTCAAAAAGTCCTGGGTAACATTAGCTTCCAGAACATCCCTGAATGGTTTGCAGAGAACATTGCAAACGCTGCCCATTGCTGTGACAAAAAAAGAGAAATACGCTTCCAAGGAGAGATCTGGATAAGGCAATAAGTGCTATGGATAAATTTACTTTTCACCGGCACCTTTGATAGATTGCTGAGCTTGGGTGGTTTTGTGAGCCTTCACTGCCTCCTTCAGCTCACCCCTCAGCAAGCCTCAGCTCTGAAGGAGAGTTCCGAAGGAAGGAAACACACACAGTCTTTCTGTTCCACTTGTGTTTAAGCTAGAAGAAGCACAGTTGTCATCTGATGGCTTTTCTCCACAAGGTCTTCCATTACTTGAGTCTTGAGTCTGTCTTTCATGACTTGAGTCTGTCTTCCACGTCAGGCATAGCTGCTACTAGATATAGCTGCTGCTGTGTGGGGTAGAGATGAAGGGGTCATTTCGGAGTGGTGGCTTAATGAGCAAGGGAAACCCGAATAGAGGTCAGCTTCATCAAGTGTGTTTTATATCCCCATGTTTGTTCCTGTTCTGCAGTTGGGGAACCACTGTGGCCAGGCTCAAACCTTCCCTGTTTTTTCCATCAGCCACACGAAGTGAGTCTTGTCATTAATTCTGCCCTTTGTGATTGGACTATGGGTCCAGAGTTTCTGGAATACAACTTTGCCTTAAGAGTTCAAACCAGAATGGTCCTAGATGGAAAATCTGGTTATACAAGTCAAGCTGGCTTTTCCAACTGAAGTGTACTCCATGCCATACAGGATTCCAAGTGTACAGTTTGATGAGTGTGTATATTCACAGATAGGTGCAGTTAATAATAGTAAATTTAAAAACATTTCCATTTGAATTAATTCCTATAAGTCTTTTGTGTATGACTTTTAAAATTGAGATGATGTTAATTAAATTTTATTTATGCCATAGCACACATCACATGAACCTCCTTCGAATTGTACTAAAGTATAAAAAAAACTCTGAAAAAATAAAGTGGCACTGTTACCTAAGGGAAAGAGTGTAACGTGGATCTAGCAGATGAAAGTGATCCCAGACCATGGAGGTCACCTACGGAATCATGAAGAGACTCCATTATAAAGTACAGGGTGGGTCTGGGTAGCTGACTACCGAAGTAATAGCAGAAACTGAAAAAACAAGACAACTTTGTGTTTCTGTTCCAGTGAGTTGATGTCTTTTAAATCACCTATTTTCTTTAAGTGCAAAACCATTTCAAAGCAACCGATTAAGCATTGCCTTTTATTTGATACCCCCCCCCATATACAATTACTCACTTTCCCAGTTTTAGACGAGGCTTGTTTAGACTCTGTCCATCATTTCCACCCTCTACTCATGGTTCACATTGTTCTCTCCACCTGGACTGTCAGCCCTCCCACGCCATCTCCAGGCTCTCAGTTTAAACGCTTACATTACTCGGGAAACAAAACTATCCCTTCCCTTCTGACTCTGGGGAAGAGAATGGCCCTTGGCTAAGAATTTAATCTAGCGCTTTCAAGAAGTAATTACAAAGCCTCTGTTAGGTCTTTGTGTAGTCATGAGAGCAGTTCTTAAGAGGCCTAAAGCTGGAAAATGGGCCTATTTCTTATTTCAACAGACCCTAAGGGTCTCCACCAGAAAGGCTGAGGGCTCTTGCATTGTTCAAAGATACATTATATGCAGTGTTAATTACACACAGATGGGCACATTAAGGAAATACTTCTCTTCTACTTTATGAATTTAGAATGTAATATCTTTGATAATTAATATTGGTCCTTGGGAGCTATGTATGTGTGCGCGCGCATGTGTGTGTTCATAAGAAATCTCACAGCTCTCCAGTGAGCAATCAATACACGGCAAGGATTGGATATACTACCTTGCAGTGTGGCGACCTGCAAAGCAGGTGATGGAGAGCATCCTCCTAAACCCCAGAGGCTTAGTGGGACGTGAGATAGTAACCTTATGGCTGCCCTCCCAGGGATAGCATCATAAATAACTGGGGGTTGGGAGGGCGGGAGGTGCTGATTGGACAGAGCTCCGCCTCTGTAGGAGGACAGCATGGCCTTCTGTAATGAATGAAGAGTCCCAAGAGGGAAGGTACAAGAGAATGCTTCTCACTGAGGAGTGAATCTGAAATCAGCAGAGGACTAGGGACTAGCCAGAGCCTTGAGGACATTCGCCTAAGCTCCATATTGTGTATGCTTCCCCTGGGGCTGCAGCAAAGTCCTGCCAATTATAGAGGTTTAAATATCTGTGCCCTTGCTTACAGTCCTATTGAAGCGTTAAGTTAGAAACACAGGAAACTAGGTAACTGGATACATAAGAGGATGACTGGCTGGATGACAGTAGGTGTGGTGGTTTAGCTCAGAAATGTCCCCCACAGTTTTGGGAAATTGAATGCTTGGTCCCCAGTTAATGGTACTTTTTGGAGGAAGTGTGTTACTGAAGGTGAACTTTGAGAGTTTAAAGACCCAGCTGTGGTTGGAGGCTGCTTGAACAACAAGCAGGAAGCAGAGAGTGAACCAGAAAGGGTGAAAGGCTGGGTGTTGTCAGGGGCTGCTCATCTGTTCCTGGCTGCACAGACCCGAAATAACTACACAGAAACTGTATTAATTACAACACCGCTTTGCCAATACAAGCACTTTCCTTCTATATACGTGTTGCTTTTATTGGTTAATGAATAAAAGTCAGTGGCTTAGCAGAATAGAGGTAGGTGGGAAAACTAAACAGAATGCTGGGAGAAAGAAGGCAGAGACAAAGAGAAGTCATGTAGCCGCTGGAGGAGACAGACGCTGGGACTTTGCTCAGTAAGCCACTGCCTCATGGCAATACACAGATTAATAGAAATGGGTTAGTTTAAGATATAAGAGCTAACAAGAAAGATGCTTAAGCTATTGGCCAAACAGTATTGCAAATAACATAGCTTCAGTGTGATTATTTCGGGTCTGGGCAGCCGGGAACAAACAAGCAGTCCCCGACAACACCCAGCGTTTCACCCTTCCCGGTTCACTCTCTGCTTCCTGCTTGTTCAGATGTGAGCTCTCAGCTTGCTGTTCCAGCTACCAAGCTTGTTTGCTGCCACACTTCCCCTTGGAGGATGGACTCTTGTCTCTCTGGAATCATAAGGTGAAATGAGCTCCTTTTCTGCAAGTTGCTTTGGCCATGCTGGTTTTTTTTTTTTTTTTTAATCACACTAACAGAAAAACAGTTAACACAGTAGGCAAACAGGAGACAGGTGCTGGTAAGATACATGTAGAGCTAGATAGGTAGATGATAGATAGACAGACAGACAGATAGATGACTAATAAACAGGCAGATAGATAGACACATAGGTAGCTGGGAAGACCAAAGAGATAGAGAAGAATATATGTAATGAAGAGAAGTTGGATTCGTCCAGTTTGTGCCTTTGTGGGTGGTCCATGCAGAAGAAAACACATCCTGGATAGAAACCGCCTCCCAGAAAATGGTCAGAGGTCGGAGCTGGAGCTGTGGGAAGGATGGTGGTGATGGTGGGGAGTCCTGGGAGGTGTGTGAACTACACCCTCCTCATCCTGCACATGTGAGAATAAGGTGACCTTTAGAAACGGAAAGAGGCTGGTGTGTGGGTTTCTCTGCTCAATCCCTGAGGCCATTTTTCTTAAATGTCATATCCTTTACTAAGTTTTCCAGGAGCTTGTTCACACCAGGAAGAACCCTCCCCCCACACTGTTGAAAGTCCAGAGTGCTTGATTTGGGGCTCCCTTCTGGAACTTTGCAACTTATGTTCAAAATGAGTTCGTTTCGACAGATACCATTATTGCCTCCACATCCCTCCACCCCATTCCTATCTGCCTTCACTCTTCCTCGTCTGACCTTCTTGCAAGAGGATACTGAGCTCAAGCAAAGCTCCTAGAGAACCCAGACTCCCTGGTTTCTCTTACAGGGGGAGGGGGACAGAAATAGGACACTCAATCCTTCAGTTCCCTCTCTGAGAAGTAACAAAAGGTCACAGCACTCAAGTCACTGACACGGAGATCTTATCTGCTCTCAAATCCTACCATCCCATTTGTGCCTTAAATCTAAAGGGTTTGTGGCTATCCCAAGGAACTACACTAACCCTTGAACTTCCCCTACATTTGTTCTTAGGCTTATCTTGCTCTGTGTGCAACAAGTGTTTCCTATTAAGGCATGGCTTGGTACTCTGTTACTATAGTGTAAATTAACTGAATCTAGGAAAACGGGTGCTTGGTTTTGGCTTGCCTCTGTGCCATGACTAAATTAGATGCTTGCATATTACAAGTGCCCCTAACAAGATTTGTTCAAGGAACAGTGTGCCAGTCTCCCTACCTCTGGAACAGATTTTCTGCCTTGAAACTGTTGGCGTTTGGGATTTTCATGCAGGGCGGGGGGATGTTATTCATGCACCTTGTTTGATGGCACTCCTGACATCTGTTTCCTAAGTACCCAGTAGCGCTTCAAGTCTGGTGTGACAACTGAAAATGTTTGCAGACTTCACCAATTGTCCCCTGGGAAACAAACCAAACCTGGTTGAGTTCCACTGCCCTAGGCATCTGCCTTTCTTGTCATTTTGGTAGTCACGTCACTCGAAACAGTATCACTATTTCCAAACAGTATCACTATTTCCTAATAGTCTGTAGTCTACATATGCGTCTCCACATGGGCAAACATAGTTGAAAGCACATGCAACAGTCCACCAACATGGAAGACTCAGAGTTGCACAGCCTAACGTTTATAAAGACATGTTTACATGTAAAAAGGTATCTGAAAGGGGTTTTTAGGGTTAGGGGATCAAAGATAGCTTCTCTTATTTTTTTTAATAAAATCTTTGTTATCAAATTAAAAGGATCATCCAAAGATTGTAAGTAACATTAAGTGGTATTTCCGTGACCTTTATAGTATTTTGTGTGCTCAGATCTCCAAACGACTATAGGCATAAGTGAGCTGCATGTGCTGAACACAGCACATGGGTAGAAGGTGGATCAGAAGGCAGAAGGCCTTTCATGGAACCATGATGAGAACATGAGTGTCCAGAGAATTGTCCCTAGATACCCAGGCATTCCTCACAGACATACAGGAACACATCATGGCATGTGTGTGTTTCTCTGCTCAATCCCTTTCTTATTTTACTGCTCCAAGAGACGTGTGGTCAAAAACCTTGGAAGTCTCTCTTGGTCATTTCTTCTCCCTTCTTTTGTATCCATTTGCTCCCCCCTCACTTGTTCCCTCTGCCACCTGAGGCATTATCATTACTATGGTGCACAGGATCCTGAAGCCACAATCTGCAGCATGTGGCCTCTCGCTGCCTGAGCTTAGCCTCTTAGTGACCAGCCACTGTGATGCCATCTCTTCCTTTCAGGATGCACATGTGTCTGCCCTTTCTTCATCTCCTCATCTCCTTGTCCCTGTCAAGTCAGTCCCTTAAGCTGTGCAGATCACAATGGTCATAAGTGATGGGGGAAAGTGACAGTTTTGTCCCCCTGAAGTTTAGATGTCAAATGTCCTCTAAAAGTCAGTGTGTTCATGGTCTCCAAGAGGCGAAAGTCACCACAGTTATACTTTGGGGGAGATGGTAGCTTCTTCAAGATGCAGGATTAGTGGGCGGTCCTTGGGGAATTACAGGGCTGTCCTTGAAGAGAATTGTGGGTCCCTCATCCCTCTTGTCATTATTTTCTTTCTCTGAACATGAATTGAGAGCTTTGTTCAGTCTCACACCCCTACCATGATGTCGCTGCCTTACTGTTGGTCCTAAAGTGAAGGAGCTGATTAACCATGGACTGGAAGTTTCAAAACTGAGAGCCAAAATAAAAATTTTCTCTCTCTATGTTACTTACCTCAGTCATACTTTTACGGTGACAAAAAGCTGACTAACCCATTCTTGGTGCACAGAATTTGGCTCAAGCCCTGTCAACTCCATCCCAAACCTTTAATTGGCAGTTTAAAATCAAATTATCAATTAGAACAGGCTGGGTATAATAAGAAAACTCAATGGATAATACCACAATTGATGAGATTCATAAAAAAAGAAAAATATAATAACAATAGGATAAACCTTGGGACAATTCTAGATCCATGGGGTAATTCCAGAGTCCAAATGCAAGAATTATGGTGATTTTATACATTGTTCCCAGAGTCTCTGAAAGAGGATGTATTGGTTTTGAAAGGACAATGATATAAAATCAATCGCAATAATAAAAAGCGATTAAAATCAAATTCCCACCAATAAGATGAATCCATCTGTGACCCTGACTTGAAACTGAGTTAAGAGTCAGTTGTAGATTATCCATTCAATGGATTGTAGTTAAATTATATCAGAGTGTTTTTTTTTTAACCTATACAAAACCATCTGTGAAACAAAAGATGGTGAGGTGGGTGATTTGCAGAAAGATTTGCAGAAAAAGGCAGGAAGTCTCCCTGCATTTGTGCTGCTCCTTCAGGTTAGGATCCCATAGCTCAGACAAGAGAGGAAGGAGCTGGTTCCACAGCCTTCCGAGCATATCCTGCGGTACATGCTGCATCTTTCCTTCCTACATTCTCCCTCTGACTGGTTGCTGGGGTTTCCTGCCCGTCAGGCTGCCCTGATGCTCTGCAATGGTCGTAGATGGTCTCTGCAATTTGAATCTCTTGCCTTCTTTGATTTTTATTGCTCCATAATTTAAATTTTTAAGAGTTATTTATTTTATGTGTGTGTTGCCTGCATATGTGTATGTACATGTATGTGTGTATTCTACATGTATGTCTGGTACATCTACTCTTGGGGAAAGGTCTGAATCCAACACCTGAGGCCATAAAGAAGGGAATTATGCATGAGACTTGCAGACAGGCAGTCAAGTATCATGGGTATGGTACCACATTAACTAATTCTTTTGTCTACTTAATATAAGCTAAAGTGATCTGAGAAGAGGGAACCTCAATTAAGAGAAACACTTCCATTAGATTGGCCTGTAGGCAAGCCTATGGGCACTTTCTTGATTAATGATTGATTAATAGGAGAGGGCTCAGCCCACTATAGGTGGTACTGCCCTAGAGCAGGTAGTCCTAGATTGTACTAAAAGGCAAGGTGAGCAAGCCATGGTAGGAAGCCAGGAATCAGTGTTCCTCCATCGTGTGTGCTTTCGTTCCTGCCTTGTCTTTCCTTGGGGATGGAATGTAAGCTGAGAGTATGAGAAGAAATCAAACCTTCCCTCCCAAGTTCATTTCATCAGTGCTTTTCACAGCCACAGAGAAGCAAGAGCAACCAAAGACCCATACTTGGGTGTTTCATAGCATAAACTGCTTGAAACCAGCTTGTTGTGGTCCATATTCTGCTGCTGATATCACAATACTCTAGCTGGAGTAAGCCACAAAGCAAAGAGGTTCATGTGGACTCCTGGTCCTGGCCAGGGTCAAAGGTTGCCTTTGGTGATAGCCTTGCTGGCAGAGGGATGGAATACTACAGCACACTGCCTATTGCATATCAAGAGGTAGGGAGTCTGCATGAGTGTCCTCTGGTTTCTGTCCTCCTTCTAATAAAGCCACTTGTAGAATGTACCTTTACATTATGTGAATATGTGCCATTGTGATTGGGTTAATAAAGAGGCTGACTGCCCAATAGCTGGAGAAGTGGAGGTTAGGCGGTACTTACAGAAAAAAAGAAGGCATGGAAGAAGAAGGGGAGGAGTCTGAGAATTGCAAGGGATGTAGAGAGAAGGAGATGAACTTGCCATACTGGGTAAAGGTACCAAGCCACAAAGCAGAATGTAGATAAGAAATATGGGTTACATTAAATGTAAGAGTTAGCTAGAAATAAGCCTAAGCTATTGGCTGAGCATTTATAATTAATTAATAAATCTCTGAGTGGTTATTTTGGAGAGGCCAGCCAGCAAGACACAGAGAAACTCTGGGTACACCACCAGATCCAACCATGGAAATGCCAGCTTGATATCTCATGAAAAGTCTTATCTCTGAACACCACTGTTAGATTAAAGATCCGACGCAACTAGAGCTCCACGGTGTGGATCAGATCCCAACATTAGTCTCAGAGAAGACAAACCAGATTCAAACTATGTAGTCTAGGAGATAGAACTGAAAGGCACTATGACAGAAGTCAGGCTGTGGACCACGTATTTGTGCCCTGTCCTACTTGGAAAAATAACAACAACAGAAAGACTGAATGTACAAATAAAAGTAATTTGGGATACTATCAAGATGGTTTTGAAATAAAGAGAAACAGAGTTGAAGTGGGTGTAAAGAAGTCTCAGAGGCCATCCTTGCTAAAGATAAAGGCAATGGGGACCAGTGAAAGAATGAGGCAGCTGCAGGGTTCTCTGCAACTGGGGCAGAGCCAGGAGACAGGCTTCAGGGCAGAGCAGCAGTGTTCTGTGTGGAAATTCATCCCTGAGTCCTCAGCTGTAGTGGGCAAGGGCTTCAGCAAAGCTGCTGCATTGCCACAGACAGCTGAAAAGGACTTAAGAGGGCTATCAATGAACACACTGTGCAGTTGGGCATGAAGGGACTTGGGGAAAGATTACAAAAAGCAGGAGAAAGCAGAGACCAGAGCCACATGGGGGTATCCAGTTCACCTTAATGCACCCTCATTTTTAACCACAGGTTGGGCGTCGGGACCGAATAATCTATTGAGAAAGCCTGGATGATATTCCATTCAAGCTGCATGAGCCAGGGAAGTTCAGACAATCTAAATGCTGGGATCTCTTAAATTTCCATACCTTCCAAACCTCCAGACACCTTTCCAAGGTTGTTCTTAAAAAGAAAAACGAGAGCACCTTGCCACCCACTGGGACCATTAATTCATTTGGAAATAAGTGGCTCATCCCTTTGATCTGTATGGCAGCTAGGCACAGCCTGTTTGAACCACTCACCTGCTGGGGACCCTGTTGGGTAGCATTGGAAGGGACAGAGAAGAGAGAGGCACTCCACACCTGTGCTAGCCTAGGTTTAAGCCAATTAAAGGAGACATGAAAACAGCTTAGTTAGCTGGGAAGGCAGCTTCCCATGCATCAGTGACTTTGGGGAAAGTGTCACCTGAGTCATTGTTTCTGAACCGAAGGTGTGGCTGCTGCTACTGACACCTGAGAGGGTTTAATATCCCTCCAGTGCTCCCAAGCCCCTCCTACTCTGGATCTGAAAGTCCTTCTTCTGTCACCTCCCCAGGTAGAAAAGACTTGAAAGGCTACTGGTATTTTACCTGAACCAAGGGCTGGGTGGTGCTTTAGCTATGCCGACCTGGCACATTCAGTCCAAACAACCCTGGTTTCTGGGTTAACAGCACTGTCTGTTACTCAACAGACTCAAGTGCAGAAACTAGCAAATAAATCACTCCCGTACGGTGGGAGGGACTCTTCTAACTCCCAAGTTTTGTTACATTTACAAAGTTGTTGCTGGGCCACTCAGTGATCCAAGCCACTTTTCCAGTTATGCAGTCTTTTCTATTACAACTTCATTGAACAGACAATACCCTATGGAATTCATTTTCTGTGTAGCTACTGATCATGCCTTAACGAAAATGAGGAGTTCTTCACGGTTCATCTTTTTCTCTTTTTTTGGGGGGGGGGGTTCGAGACAGGGTTTCTCTGTAGCTTTTGAAGCCTGACCTGGAACTAGCTTTTGTAGACCAGGCTGGCCTCAAACTCACAGAGATCCACCTGCCTCTGCCTCCCGAGAGCTGGGATTAAAGGCGTGCACCACCACCCGGCTCTTCACGATTCATCTTTACTTCTGCATCTTAAACTTAACATGAGTGCGCCAGGCCTCAGAAAATGTTCCCTTACCAAATGTAGGAGCATCCCATTTCCACTGGCCAGATCCATGGCATGGATCCCTTGTGTTTCCTAACATTTCTATGTACTGCGGTCTTATGTCTTTCTAAATACTGATAGCTTCCAAAGCAAAACCAAATAGTTTCAACTCTGATTTTCCTACACTCCAAGGAACACCTGATCTTTATGGTGCTCATTTAAAAAAAAATGTAACATTTTACAATCATGAAAATGATGCTATTAGCTTTGGAGACCTTCATTGTAAGTGTTAAGGTTTAAAGGAAATGACACCCTAAAGTATAACCCTTCTACAAAGCTGGATGCTTTAAACAAAGAACATTCTTCTGTCCCCACCTCCACTTTGACTCTCTTCCCTTTTCCTCTCTTCTAATGCAGGAAAAAGGCTTCCTTTGAAGTTTCTGGCCTACCTGAAGTTCCCCTTCTCTGGAAGACTGACTTGCAGGGAGAGAGATTAAGGGTAGATGCTGCACCCCTAGAACATGTGAGTATCCAAAGATGTGATATTGTCTCTTCCTCAGGTGCACCATCTTCAAAAGTTGTCACTCTTGAGCAGGGACTGGTGGCAGAGGAAGGCAGATCTCTGAGTTCAAGGCCAGCCTGGTCTAAGCTGCAAGGACAGCCAGGGCTACATAGTGAGACTGTGTCTCAAAGAACAAAAGACAGAAAGAAAGAAATCATTGTTCCTCCTCTAAAGTTGCTTACGTTCCCATTTCACTCCTTCCAATGTAGAGAGAACTTGACCTTCAATGCTCTGGCCTTCCTTTAAACCTCCTATTGTATGTGAGTCTCATGGGTTTGCATAGTCATATAGTTCTATCCTTTTTCTTTTACTAATATGTCTACTGTCGGGTGCTTTGGAGACTGAAATGGCCAAACCATCTGTGAGATGGAAAGAGTAGGTTCCTTCAGCCTTACCTGCAAGTTGTGACAGTACCCCTCCAGGTAAGCTTCTCGGAGAAGGAGCTGATTAAAATCAAACCTCTGAGAAATGCCTTGCCATACCGATGAACAGCCTGCATCTCAGCAGGATGACCCCACTGAAGGGACAAGCACAACTGTATGTCTCCATCTTGTCCCTGATCCTCATCACTCAGGTGGCGACAGTGTGGTGTGCAAATAGCACAAGGCAGACCAGAATGTGACAGTGAGAAGCCAGAAGTTTTCTTGGAGCCCTGGAATCCCTATTGGAGTCTGTCTTTTTAACCCTTGACTGGGCATGGCAGAGCCAAGCGTGAACTGAGGGGCTGAGATAGGCACCTGGAGTGTCAACTATTTTCCTCTCCTTGGGGACTAAAAATCCCGATAAGACGGCTCAAGAAAAAAGACTTTAAACTGGCTCACAGTTGAAGAAGGGACACACTCCATTATGGTGGAAAGACATGGTCACTGGAGCACGAGGCTGCAGTCAGGAAGCAGAGAGCAGACAGGAAGTGGTCCCAACTAGAAAACCTCAAGGCTCACCCTTAAAGAGCCACTTCCTGCAGAACAGGCTTCCTAAAGGCATAACAACCTTCCCAAACAACTCCACCAGCTAGGGACCAAGATTCAAGTATACTAGCCTATGAGACATAAAATACATTCAAATCACATCAGCTGGGTTGTGAGGGAAGAGAAAGGAGGGGACACAGCTCCTTTAGCGACCATATTAATGTCCATCAGGCCCATGCCATCTATCAGTAAATGCTGCTGCCTGCCCGTACTGAGCCTAGCAGCTAGAAACATATGGGCAAAGGGTTTTTTTTTTTTTTGAGCAGGTTCAGGAGCAGGAAATGAATGGGTCTCATTGCTTGAATTGAAATCACCTGAATGAGCAAGAACTGGGTTAGAGGTGTTGCCTAAGGCTGCACATCATTTTTTTCTCATAGCAGGAAATGGATAGAAATGGAGGTTGAATAATTCTTTCTTTCTTCATGTTTTATATATGAAGCCATCATTTCTCCTAACAGAAAGGCTTAGACGCTGCAGAGCCCATAGACTTGGAGAGACGGCAATATTACCTAACGAATGACCTGTGAAAACTCAGTTGACTTGCAGTGAGCTAGCCAAGGCAGGGATCTTACCCTCTCTGCAAGGGGAGAGTTTGTAAATGATCTCAGCTTTCCCCCAGAGACTCCAGGGGCCTGCAAACTGGCATTTCCTAGTACCTTTTAGTAGGTTTGCCCCAGCTAAGGCTAGATTACATTTCCAGATCCATAGTGTTTTTATCTGCTTCTTGCAGAAATCACATCATGTTTCCTCTGTAAAACACAGAAATAAACAAGAGGTGAGCACCCTTTCTTGGTGTACAACCCCACGGTGAACCCTCAGCTCTTGGGTGGGTCTCAGTCTCAGTGCAGAGCTGTGAGGTGACAGCAGAACAGGTGATCTGGAAAGCTGTGCTGAACTTTCACCCCCGAATGTCCACGTATCCCAAAAGACATTGGCTGGTATTCACCTGAAGCCAGTGCAAATAGTTTCCCCATCCAAGCCACAGCATGGCAATCTTACAAGCATAGGAAAAGATGCAATGGTGAGCAGCCAGAGTAAATGGCAATACTTCCTAAATTCCTAATGATTAAAGGATCCAGGGAGGGTCCTTCTGACCATCCCATGCTGTCTTCATGATGTCCATCCTTCAGTTTCTCTTGATTAAAATGACTCAGATTTGAAAAGAGACTTAAGTGGGAAAGATTTTATCACTCGCTCTTCCCAATCTCAGTTTACTCATTCATGAAACCTTAGATACCATCAACTTCAACCAGATATCATGCAACCTAACTAAAACCACTAGAACATGAGGCACAATGACTAGAAACAGTAGATGGCCAGGAATTAGTAACTGATATCAAACTAATGCTTACGTGAAGCATAGAAAGAAAAGTAATAAATGCCAAGCTTTGGCTCCAAAGAACGGCCTCAATTCTGCCCGGTCTGTTCAACCAGTTTCCCTGGCAAGAATACCCATGGCCTCCCAGAGCTGTGATTCCCCACATCCATGCACACCAACTTACCCTGCCTATTTCCACTAATAGCATCAGTATAGGAATACATGGAGGCTGGAACAGTGGCTCAGCAGTCAAGAGCACTTGCTGTTCTTTCAAAAGACTCAAGTTTAGTTCCCAATGCCCATATTGAGAAATTTACCATGGCCTGTAACTCCAGTTCCTCTTCTGGACCCCTCAGGCACCAGCATGCATGTATACCTACATACACACATGCACACACACATACACAATTACATAGAAAACAAATATTTATAAAAGATAGGAATAGTGTGGACACAAAAGCAGGGTTGAAAAGGCAAAGCATCTATAAAACACTTGGTGTCAGTGTCAAAGCCCCATGCTCATTGATATTTTTAAAAATGCAATCTCACCAATTCAAGGCAACTCACTTGCTGATGTTTAAAACTTAATTTCATTTAGGTGAATTTCCCATTCATTTTAGATCTCTCCTCCTCCCTTCATACCCTTCCAGAGAGGAGAATGATTTTAGCTATTTTAGTTTACGAGATGGGATAGGGATTGAGACACTGTGCTGGTTAGTTTTTGGTCAACCGGACACAAGCTAGGACCATCTGGGAAGAGGAAACCTCAGTTGAAAAAAAAAATGCCTCCCTCAGATTGACTTTTAGGCAAGTTTGTGGGGCATTTTCTTAGTTAGTGATTAATGTGAGAGGGTCAGCCCATAGTGGATAGTGCCATCCCCATCTACTGTTGGTTTATTTTTAAAAATTTGTTTTTACTATTTCTAATTATGTATAGATGGATTTGTATGTGGGTATGTGCACATGAGTAGGTTCAGGTACCCAAGAAGGTCAGAGGCATTGAATCACCTGGAGCTGGAGTCTGACCTGGGTTCTGAGAACTTAATTAGGGTCCTTTGGAAGAGCACCAAGCGCTCTTAACCACTGAACTGTCTTTCTAGTCTTTCAACTTCCCTTGTTGAATGCAAGAGTCTGTTGAAGGCATAAGGCCTCATTGCCCAACTTTATTATCCTCCTGCAATTCCCAAATGACTTCTAACATCAAGCTGATACCTTTCTACCAAGTCACCAAAGCAGCCAGGGACAGAGTGCCATCTCATACTTCCATCTTTTGACTTTGCCTTCCATATGGCCTGCCAACCAGTTCACACTCAACGTCTGTGAAAAAGCAAAATAGCCTTTTATTTGGGTGTTAGAAATTATAATTTTTGAGCTAAAGGTTCAAAAGAGGAAAATAGGATCTTCTAGGAGACTTTGGATGGTGAAAAGAATTGAGGGGTGTGATAGGAGGTGGCTAGCAAGGGTAAATAAAACAGAAGTTCCATAAAGCAAGAGTCTGACAACTTTCCATTCTGCACTGTGAGCCTGGAGAATAGTTGACTTGTCAGGATACCCATGCCTGTCATTCGAGATGCTAACTGTCCAAGGGTGTAAGTGCTAGAATCATGCAGAACTCTTCCTAACTTGATGGCCTTTTAAAAAGATATAAAGATATTTCAATGTCCTTTGCCTTGTAAGTTTCTTTTTAAGTTCAGTAAGATAGATAGCTCCCCACTGGGCACACCCAACCTTTTTCCCATCTGTCTTCAATGATAAAGTCTTCTGGAAGTCAGGACACAAAGTCATCAAGTTCAATTGGGAGAACCTAAGGAAGAGGACATTGCAAACCTATGGTATTGCCACACTGCTGAGTAAAGGGACCCCAAGTCCAGATTCAGTATCCTTTCTGCAGGTCAGCTATAGCCCACACAATGAAAACCAGCTCCTCCATGTTCCAGGCCTAACGGCAATAAAGACAAAAGTCATCAGCTGGACCCTCCTCTGGAGGCCCCTGCAGCGGTCACCTTTATAAACACATAACAAGGAATCTGTGGTTATGCTGGGAGCAATTACTGGAGTTTGGCAACATCAGCTCAGATAAAATTAGATTTGACCTGAGAGATTGTTCCAAACACCACCTCACCCGCCTTTCATGTTCTGAATCCTATCAAGTGGCACATCGTTGTCTCTTCTCAGCTTTAAAGTCAGTGTCTTCATCAGAGAAATGAAAAAGACCTGCTTTCTTGTTAAGACATTTAAAGTTGTTTCCTGGCAGGTGTTGTAACGGGCTGGCAGATGTGGCTTGTGCTGATTTTATCAGAGGCTACAACATGTGACTAGGAGGGATTAGCTAAGTCATTGCGTGTAGCGCTACTGCCCAGAACCACAGAATATTGCACAGGAAAGTACCTGACCCTTTGTCCATAAAGAAACTGAGGGCCAGAGAAAACACCAGACTTGCCCAAGGGCATGTGGATCAGATTCTGGCCATGGCTTCAGTCACATCCTCAGGCCTTCATAATGGTTTCTGATGTTTGAGAGAGAGATGATGACATGGAAGAGAAAGAATTTGACCCCCAAAACTCTAGTTTCAGGCTCTAATGATGAACAACGAGGAAAGGAGATGGAGCCAGAGGACAGAGAAGCAGGAGCAAAGGGGGATCTAAGTCCTTCAGGGAAATGCAGCACACCCATGTTCTTCACTGGCTTATCCACAGCATCAGCTCCATCTTTGCTGCCCTGGGGATGTTTAGTAAATATGTGAAGAAGAGGAAACAGAGGCAGAAAGAGGAATGGAAATAAGTGGACCAAAGACAACCCCGTTCTACGTACTTTGTAGTCACAACCTCAGGTTCAAGTTAAGGTGTTTTCCTTCCAATGTATGGTTAGTTTGGAGTTTGTGATTTATTTATTCATTTACTTTTTATCTCAGAAGGCTCTGTTTTTCTGGGTTGTTTTGTTTTATAGAAGGTAGAGACTGAGGTTGCTGAAAGTCAAACATCTGGATAAGTAAAACACTGTGAACTTTTCCTCTTAAGTAATTTTCCCAAGTTCACATAATAATAGCTACAGCTAAAACAACACAAAGACAAGGAACTCTTAAGTCTATCAAAACACAAAGTTCTGCTCCACTTGTTTACTCTTAGTGCTCTCCCATTTTCTCTGGCACTTGCTCAATTATATTTTGATTCAAGCGAAATTGACTTGAGCTATTTAGTATTCTTGGTTGTCGTTGTTGACTTGAAGATCTGACTACAGGTCTGAAACTGGTCATCTCTCATCCATCCATCCATCCATCCATCCATCCATCCATCCATCCATCCATCCATCACTCAAAGGATGAGTACATCGTTTGTGCAACACACTTTGCTGTTCAGTACTGCCGTGAATGGGGCTCACTCTTTGGCTTTACACTCACAATTAATAAAGGAAGGTATTAGGGGTATTACCGAGATTTCTACAGGTGACAGATCAGGGGTCAGGCTTTACATTTAGGAGGTTAGAGCCTAATCAGTTAGAATGAATCCAGGATTCTCAACACAGCGTTTAAGACAGCGGTTCTCAGCCTGTGGGTTACAACCCCTTTGACCTTTCTCAGGTGTGGCCTAAGACCATTTGAAAACACAGATATTTATATTATGATTCATAACAGTAGTGAAATTACATTATGAAGTAGCAACAAAGTAATTTTGTGGCTGGGGGTCCGCACAGCATGAGGAGCTATATTAAAGGGTCTCAGCATTAGGAAGATGGAGACCTACTTATTCAGGTCACCATGACCTAGGACCTCTCTCCTCACTCCAAGCCCTTTTTATTATCATTCCTCTCCTCCCCTCATTAGCTTGCATTGTGAACTTGACACAACCCAGACTTACCTAAAGCAAACTCAACTAAGGAATTGTCAGGATCAGACCGGCCTAAGAGCATGCTTGTGGGAGCATTGTCTTGATTGCTAATTAATATAGGAGAGCCCAGCCCACTATGGGATGATGCCACCTCTGAGCTGTACAAAAAGGTAGCTGAACATGAACGACCCTGGAAGCAAGCCAGTAAGCAGGTTGCTCTGCATTTTCTACTTCAAGCCCCCACCTTAAGCTCCTACCTTGGCTTTCTTGGACTATGGACTGCAACCTCTATAATAAAACAAACCCTTTCTCACCAAGTTGCTTTTGGTCAATGTGGTTCATCACAAGAGAAAGCAAATCAGGACATGTTCAGCATGCAAGTGACAGGCTGTCTACTAAACAGGATTCTTTAAGATTGTTTCCATCATAAGACATTTGTCTTTACTTTTTCCTCTGATTAAAATATTCCATTGCTAGGTCTTCATCTGACTTTCATAACCCAGGACTCATCTCATGATCTGTAGAAAAAGAATAATATTGGAATCCTCACTTTGAAAACCAGGACACATTCTATGACCATTCAATGACTTACCCAAGGCCATATAATCAGCAAGAGAAACTGCTAAAGAGTTGAGCTGAGGCAGTTTGTGTCAACAAGCCTGGCTTGTCCCTGCCCCCCACCCTACACTGCCTTTCTCACTGTCAAGACAGATCTCACCGATTTCCATGCTTCAAACTTCATATCAGAGTGTGAGCTTTTCCCATGCCTGTCCTGCTCACAACTGTGTCCTTAACACTTAACAGAGCCTGGCATGTAGTGGACACTGGGAAAACACTTGTGAACGAATGAAAGAACAGAAGCTTGAAAGAGATGAAGTATGTGTAAACAAAGGTTAGAAGTAGTTACTCCCAGGTCAAGAAGTTTTATCACAGCTTACTTCAGGGAACCTCTGAGAACGAGGCTATCTATGTTCTTTCTCAGAAGTGGCAACAAAATTATTAGAAATACCAGACAGGTAGGAGCAGATACAGTGGCTGGTGGTGATATACGAGAGAAAACAAGGTTTTGGGGTATGGAGAGACGTGACAAGCCTTATGTTCCAATGCAGAAATGAATGTAACTCCGACCCTTGGGCAAAACACGCATCACTTCCTAGAGGTCCTCCCCAAAGAGTATCCACGGTGTAACAGTAGGAAAAGAACTCCCTGAAAGGTCCCCATGGTGCCAATAACCTAGGAGACCCCTCCAGCTGACCAAGTCTAGATGGCACAGCAGATGGTGTTAATGAGTCGGAAATGACTCAAGCTATGTCTTCAGCCTGCTGCTTGCCAGATCCTCCCTGTTGGTCACAAGTCACTGATCTCTTGCAAGTCAAGTGCCAGGATGTGCAGTGGCCTATGTCACCTCATTTGGTTGGCTTTCCAAGATGGCGGTGCTTTGAAGGCAATGGTTAACACTACTGGCTGAGACTTGCTAAGCGTGGTCCAGGCCTTCTGTGACCCTCAAAGGGGAGCTTGGACTCGTGCAATGAGATTCTGATTCAGGGAGCAATCTTCCTTCTGCTCACTGTACCCTCTGGTTTTCTAGCCTCTGATAGGAGACCCAATGACATCATGTTAGATAGTTGTAGTGCTCTATCCAAACAGACCCTCAGACCTTTGACTGAATCACTGACGATACTTTGGATGTAGAAAGGTATAATGTGACTTAACTCCTCAAATAGTAACTAACAAATTGAAATTACCTGGCACAAGTGAGAAGGAAACACGGGACACTCAACAAACCTGCTTAGGAGTTTATTAGAGGGCGTGCATACAGGCCTGGGGAATCAGTGTGCAGAGAGAGAAGAAGATGGCATGTCCAGCTTTTTAAAAGCTGCCTAGCGCATGTGCACAGAGAGTTGGCATGACTATGTCATACACAGATGACACAGATGATGGGCTCACACATGCGCGCAAGGGTTTAGATGAGTCATATGTAGATGGAACCACGCATGCACGCACAGGGGTCACGTGGCCCCTTTAACATTCAGACACTTGCCTGAGGGCTTGTCTGCATGTGCATGGCTCCAGAACCTGGAAGTGCAACCTTGTTTGTGGCTGAATAATTACACAAATCTTAATTACTTTTTCTGTGCTAGAGACTTTCCTAAGCCTTTGTTGATGTTCTAGTTTGCTTCCTATTACTTTGATAAAAAAACACAATGACCCAAAGCAACTTGAGGAAGAAACAATTTGTTTAGCTTACATCCCCATCGCAGTCTACCACTGAGGGATGCCAAGGCAGGCACTCAAATAGGGCAGAAACCTGGGTGCAGGAACTGAAGCAGAGACCATGAAGGAACTTTTCTTAATTAGATTACTCTCAATGGCTTGCTAAGCTTGCCTTTTATACAACCTAGGACCATCTGGCTAGGGTAGCACTGTCCACAGTGGACTGGGCCCTCCCAGATCTGTCATCACCACCATCAACAACAACAAAAAAGCCCCACAGACTTTTCTACAAGCTGCCTACTGATGGAGGCATTTGTCAAAGGCAATTCCTCTTCCCATTTGATGTTAGCTTGTGTCAAGTTGAATAAAAATCTAACCAGAAGAGTAGACATGATCTCATTGAATTTTAGAACAACTCTGAGTAATAGAAACTTTAAGAGAATTGCACAAATGAGGAATGGAGACATAGGGAAGGAAACGACTCCTGGTGGTCCTTCAAACATCAAGTTTTCATCTACAATTGTCAAATGTGAAAGTTCTTAGTGACTGGATTATTTTCATTAACATGTCCATGACTTTCAGTTTATCAATACAGCCCAATCTAGGTGACAAAAGGTAGCTGTCACTTCCTGTCACTATCCCTGCAATGACTAGACTACTGAGAATTCCTCAGGTTTGGGGTTTTTCCGTTAGAGAGTTGATTATGTTTCCTAAAGTGGCAGCCTTAATGACCCAAACCAAAGGTACAGACATATCTGTTATTTTTCTCTCTGCTTAGGATTAACTTAGGAACTCAGTATCAGAAACATGATCCATACTAAGGTACCACCTAGTGACTACATTGGCAAACATTGCTTAGTTTCAGATAAGATGGAGCATAATGAAGGCATTCGCAATGTATCTGACTCCTAGGAGACATAGAGTACAGGCAAGTGTGGAACAACTTACTTTGTCTTCTAAATATGGGTGGAACAGGCTGGTCCAATTAAGTCTCATTTAAACCACGATACAGAGTGTTGCTTCTGAACCACAGCTATTTCTATATTTGTATAAAGTATTAATCACCTCACTTCTTGGGGTCCTGGGCATTCTAGGAAGACTATTCCTGTGGTAAGATGGGGGAGGACTGCGCAGAGTGAAAAAGGGGGGTGGATTTGGCTCTTGGTCAATGGGTAGGATTCTGTTAGCTCCCTGTGGGAGAGCTTAAGGGATAGCAAAGAGTCCGAATTTTGTCTGCTTTCTTGGTTATAAGGAGAATATTTTCAGGTCACACAGCTGGGATCCACTGGGACTCAGGACTCTGATACTATAGTAGGCTCTCATCTGTGTGGATTCTTGCCCAGTATCTTTACTTGGTCTGTGAATGAGTAAAAGTATTTTTTTTATTCTTCTAAGATTGTTGATCATTTAGAAGTCCCTAAATTTAAAGAAATCTGGCCCCATTGTGTAATTTCTTCCTAAAGATACCCTTAAT
Organism: Ondatra zibethicus; assembly: GCA_004026605.1. Taxonomy (NCBI): domain Eukaryota; kingdom Metazoa; phylum Chordata; class Mammalia; order Rodentia; family Cricetidae; genus Ondatra; species Ondatra zibethicus. Next base: position 52,632 of record PVIU01003399.1, on the reverse strand, counting down.
ATACAGGGTGCCAATGTGCAATTGCCTAGGCTGCAAAGATCTTCCTAATGTTTCCCCTCCTGATTGAATCCCACGGTCACAGGTTGTCAAGCACATGAATGGAGAATGTCTCATAGGGAGAAGTGTGAAGGCACCGAGCACATGTCTGCTGGTAGCTGCCACTGTCCTGGTGTAAAAGAGAGAAAACACTAGAGATGCATTAAAGCTGGCCAATACTACACTGAAGTGTTTTCACACTCTCCAGGAGGTTTTGGATGGTTAAAAACATCCATGTTACTGTGGGTTTTGTTGTTTTTGCTATTGTTTTGTTTTTATAGGTATTCACTTTAAATCATCCTCATTAGCTAATGGTAATACCAACTTGGCAAACTGTAGAGGCAGACAGTAACATCCTTGAAGATGTTCTCTTCAAATGCAACTACTCCTTAATCTATCAGAGGGCCACAGGCAGAACACAAATTTGACTTCAAAAGGCAATATGTTGAGACAATGAGAAGAAACAGAAAGAAGAGAATAAGAAGGTAGAGGAAAGATTTATGGGTGATCCTGATACTCCAAGGATTTCATAGAAGATTCATGGCCTCTTCTGGTAGAGACCAGATTATAAGGATCAAATATTTATAGTTATTAATTTATTGATGCACATAAAATAAAGTGCTTACTATGTGCCAAATGATCCACTGAACATTTACTGTGCATATCAATTTAATGAACCACCCTGACAGTCACATGAATTGAGAACTATAGCTACCCCATCTTACAAAAAAAGAAAAAAGAAAGAGAGAAAAAAAGAAAGGAAGGAAGGAAAGAAGGAAGAAGGGAGGGAAGGAAAAAGAAAGAGGATGGGAGAACTGGTACTCTGTGGGTGGGAAAGCTAGAATCTGAACCCAATCAGCAACACCAGAACTGATACAACTCCTAATAGTTTGGTCTCAAGCCATGTCCTAATTCTTCTGAGACACTGTTCTCTGAGTATGAGATTAGTGTACAGCTCCTGTGTCCACCTAAACACATGCTGTAATCATGAATTTAGGCAATATATGCTAATGATAAGCAGTACTTTCACTGTCCTTCCTGTCTTAATTGTCATCGAATGGTCTGGAGCCATTACAAGCCCTGACAATCACAGCTGGTGCTTCAGAGTGACACTAATCATGACTAATTGATGTGACAGAGAACAGACAGTTGAGTGAAGGCCAGAAGAACTGGGTGCACCTACCAAAATAGAGGACTCTCCAGTTTGTCTTAGTTTCTTTTCCTGGTTGCTGTAATTAAAAAAAAAAAAAAAAAAAAAAAAAAAAAAAAAAAAAAAAAAAAAAAAAAAAACTCTGACCAGTAGTAGTAGTAGTAACTTACTGGAGAAAAGGTTTATTTCAGCTCATAGTCCTTTTCTTTTCTTGTGCTTTGTTATTGGCCGTTCAGCTCTCTTTTAGACCAATCAGATTTTTAGACCGGCAAAGTAACACAGCTTCACAGAGTTAAACAAATGCAACATAAAAGAATGCAACACATCTTTCCATCATTAAAACAAATGTTCCACAGCATAAACATCTTAAAATAACATTCTACAACAGCTGTCCCTGCCCCTTACCAGCTCCTTTACCTTGCCTGGGCGACATAGTAGAGCCGGCCCTGATGGGTATGGGTGAATTGACCCTAAAGGCATAAAAGCGAGAGAACTAACCCTCCCCTTGCTCATTGCTGCATAGGGTAAACTAGCGGAGCATTTGGAAACCTCACCCTGGTCATGAGGACAGGGAGAGCTGGCAGGCTGACCAGCCCTGCAATTATCTAGGCCAGAACCAGGGATATGAGTTGGCCCATCCCAACATCCAACCCATCTATGATCTGTTGGAACACACAAAAGGGCCACATCCTGCAGACCCAGATCTTCAGGATCTCCAGGACACAGGTCACAACAGGATATCCAAGAGGATCACCAATGAGGGCCCAGCATCAACAGTGTAGCAGAAACCAGACACTTTGAACCAGACCAATGACTCTTTGCAAAGAATACTTCAAAATAAAGGCGTATGGGGGAAAAGGGTACACTGTGTAACTCACTCACACTACAGCTTCTGGGATGAGATCTCTCTCTCTCTCTCTCTGTAAACTTTATTTTATTTTTGGAAGGAGTTGCAAGGTCAGAGGGTGCATGCAAAGGGGATATGGAAATGAATGGAGTTGAGATGCATGATGTGAAAGACCCAAAGAATAAAATAAAAATTAAAGAAAAAAGAAAACAATTATGAACCCTTTGCATGTAGTAAACCACTGATCAAAAAACAACTTTTAGGGCATTTTTTTCCTTTTTAATTTTATTAGAACAAAATTTTTGAGCTAATATTTCATGGCAAAAATATGACCAAACTCCTATTTATCTGTTCTTGCCAGAATTGTTCACATAAAAAATTGAAAACTATCAATTGCAGAGTATCTGGGGTCCTCTGGTAATGGTATCAGACAGTGTAGTCACCCTGAAAAATGAAAGGCTTTACTATGGGTGAATATGTATGTATACTATAATACAGTTATTCAACTTCTGAGAGTATGCATGTGTTTACAGATATATCAAAGAAACCTAGAATAGACTATGAGCCACAGGGGAGCAATAGAATGCTCATCACAGGCCATAACTGGAAACTTCCCAAATGCCCAGCAGTCCTGAATCAATAAATAAATATGCTTTAACCACATGGTGGCGTACTATATAGCAGCAAACAAACTGTGACTGAACAGCACAGTCTAGATGACTCTCCCAAGATTAATGTTGTATCATACCGGATAAATGTAATACTCAGTATACAAGTTTGTAACATGACAGCCTGTTTGTTGGGGTTTCTGTCCTGCCCAGTTCCTGCAGCTGTTTAGCCCCAAAGAAAATCACACAGAGAGTCTACATTAATGATAAACTGATTGGCCCATTAGCTCAGATTTCTTATTAACTCTTGTAGCTTATATTAATCCATTATTCTTGTTATGTTAGCCACATGGCTCAGTACCTTTTTCAGCGGGGCAGGTCACATCCTGCTTCTTCGGTGGTCTGGGCAGGACTGAGGAAAGAGCTTCCTTCTTCCCAGAATACTCCTGTTCTCAATGCCCCACCTCTACTTCCCATCTGGTTTTCCCGCCTATACTTACTGCCTGGCTATCAGCCAATCAGCGTTTATTTAAAATATAATTGACAGAATACAGACAATTCTCCCACACCACTTCCCCCTCTTTTTTTAAAAAAAAAAAAAACAAAGGAAAATATCCTTAGTCCATTTTTTGGGAATGTAGGTATAATATTCCAGGCTACTTCCAGCTGGTTAGGGGTGCTAATAATCTTATGGGGACCTAAAGAAAACTTAGAATTATGATCAAGTCTTGACTAGAGTATCCTGTGAGTCTTGATCATCTCATGCAGCAGTCTTAAACCTGTTCTGGATGTAGAACTCTGACATCTGGGCCATCTGTTCCTACTGGAGATTTCTCAGGTGGTCTTACTTGACCAAACCTGATTTTTCTTAACTCAGAATGAATCTACAGCCTCTCATTTCCTGTGGAAACAAAAGCAAAATCTCTTCTCCAAAGTAAGATATCTTTTGACTTCAACTTTGAAGTCAAGGTATTTTCAAAATACCTATCTTGGATTAATTCAGCAGCATTTATAAGCAAATATCTTTTAGCAGCTGTTACTCCTTCCTCAGCATTCAAACAATTCAAAGAGAGCACAATAACATACAGTATCAAGATTCTCTGTGTATTTTTCAACCTAACGTGGCTTTATTTTAAACTCTATTTCTTTTATTTTTAATTTTTGGCTTTTTGAGACAAGGTTTCTGTGTATCTTATCCTGGAACTCACTCTGTAGATCAGGCTGTCCTTGAACTCACAGAGATCTGCCTGTCTCTGCCTCCCAGGCATTGAGATTAAAGTTGTATGCTACCACACCTTGCATTCACAGAGGTCCATCTACCTCTGCCTCCCAAGTGTTGGGATTAAAGGGGTGCCATTCTGTAACATGATGGCCTGTTTGTTGGGGTTTCTGTCCTGCCCAGTTCCCGCAGCCATTTAGCCCCAAAGAAAATCACAAAGAGAGTCTACATTAATGATAAATTGATTGGCCCATTAGCTCAGGCTTCTTATTAGCTCTTGTACCTTATATTAACCCATTATTCTTATCTACAAGTTTACCTTTATAATGATTCCAAACAGGCAAGATCAATTGTGCTGCTTAGTTTTATGTCAGCTTGACATAAACTATAGCTATGAAAGATAGAAAGAGCCTCAATTAAGAAAATGCCTCCAGCTGGTGTCACAAGCCTTGCCTTTAATTCCATCACTCAGGAGGCAGAGACAAGTAGGTCTCTGAGTTTGAGGTCAGCCTGGTCTACAAAGCAAAGGAACCCTGCCTCAAAAAACAAACAAAAAAACAAGCAAGCAAACAAATAAAAACAAGAAGAAAGAAAGAGGGAGGAAAGGAAAGGGAAAAAAGGAAAGAAAGAAAGGAAAAGAAAAGAAAAGAAAATCCTTCTATAAGATCTGGCTGTAAGCAAGCTTGTAGGACATTTTCTTATTAGTGATTGATGTGAGAGGGCCCAGTTCATTGTGAGTTGTGTCACTCTGGTGTTGTGGACCTGGGTTTTATAAGAAAGCAGGCTGAGCAGGGCATGAGGAACAAGCCAGTAAGCAGCGCCCTTCCGTGGCCTCTGCATCGGTTCCTGCCTCCAGGTCCCGGCCCTGCCTGAGTTCCTGTCCTGACTCCTTCAGTGATGGACTATGATGTGGAAGTATAAGCCAAATAAATCCTTTCCTCCCTAACTTGCTTTTCTTCGTGCTGTTTCATCATAGAAATACTAACTATAACTAAATTAGAAATTGGTACCAGCACAGTGGGATAATATCGTCACAGATTTGACTGTGTTTTGGGGAGGACTGTAGAAGGACTTTGAAACTGTGAGCTAGAGAAGTCCCTGAGTATTGAGAGCTAAGCGGCCTGTTCTGCAGGAGTTTAGTGGAGAATAATTCTGAGAGCAGTCTGGATAACAGGAGCCTGGCTTGAGAAATTTTAGAGGGAAGCGAAGATTCTATCAGGACCTTGGTGTGAAAATCTGTGGTATCTGGTCAGCTGAACCTGAAGAATTGGTTGTGAAAAACAAGATACCAGAACCACTGAAGTTAATCCTTTGCTTTGCTAGGATAATAGATGCTGGTCAGCTGGAGCTGAGAAATTAGCAGTGATTAAGAAGAGACCAGCATCAATGAGGTGACATCTCAGATTCCAAAATCTCCTTAGAGTCAGCAGCACGTAGCAGCTGTGCTCCAGAGGTAGCCGAGGTGGTCCCTTGTACTGAGAACCAAACTTGATAGTGTAAGAGTCATCCAGGTGGTGTCGGTTTTAAAGGTTTGGAGGGGTCATGGAGAGCAGCTGGGACTTGGCACCTAGAGAAGCCACAAGAGGCCATTGGTGAAGGTGTAACCGGAGTATCAGTGGAAGCCCCAGACTGCAGGGGTCATAGAGAAAGTTGAGGTTTTGCACCATGAAGAGAGTCAAGGAGATACAATTGGCGGAAGTGTAGCCCCATTGCTGCAGAAAGATCCCAGCATTTTGGAGATGGCAGTACCACAGGACAGCTGCCAAGAAAGGCAGCAGCCACAGGATGGAGCCAGCCAAAGCCTAGAAAACATACTGCTGTGTCACAGAATGTAGAGCCAGAAAAGTGACCTAAGCCCTTTGGAGGAGCCCAGAGATCATGAGTGAATCCCAGACATTAGATACTGCATATTTACACGGTTGAAATTTGGTTTTGCTTTGTTCTGATTGTGACTGTGCTGTGGTTGTGTTCTCTTAAAGTAAGAAAGTATTTAATTTATTTTGATTTTACAGGAGTCCACGGTTGAGATACAGAATTTTAAAAGAGATTTTAGGTTAAAAGAGAATTTGGGACAATTCCTGGCAGCTTTACCAGAGGACAGAGTGGCCCTAGGTACCTCAGAGAAGACACCATTCACCACCCGCTAAACTCCTTTAAGCCTGTCAAACAACCCCAGACTACACCTCCATCCCTGGACTCCATATCCAGGCCTTGGTGTGGGACAATTCTGTATTCTGTCAATTATGTTTTAAATAAATGCTGATTGGCCAGTAGCCAGGCAGGAGGTATAGGCGGGACAACCAGACAGATTTAGAGGCAGGGCAATGAGAACAGGAGAATTCTGGGAAGGAGGAAGCCCATTCCTCCCCAGTCCTGTCCAGACACAGAAGAAGGAAGATGTGACCTACCCTGCTGTAAAAGGTACCGAGCCATGTGGCTAACATAGATAAGAATAATGGGTTAATATAAGTTATAAGAGTTAATAAGAAGCCTGAGCTAATGAGCCAATCAGTTTTATAACTTATGTAGACCTTCTATGTGATTTTCCTTGGGACTGAATGAATGTGGGAACTGGGCAGGATAGAAACCCCAACTAGCAGGCCCTCGTGTTACAAAGCCTACTACTTTGGAAGAAGTCTTTGTATTAAACAGAGGTCAGGCAGGATCTAAGAAGCTGAGGGTCCACAGCCCAGGCAGCCTTAAGGTAGGCCAGCCTGGTCCTAGAAACCCCAGGTAAGATACTTCCCACCACCCAAAAAACCCCCTGTTGGGGACTGTGAACTCCCAGACCCTGAATTTCTTGTCAACAACTTGCTTGCAGCTTCTCCGAGCAAAACAATTTGTTTTCCTGTGTTTGCAGCTGCTCTGAGCACGAGACTCTCAGGAGTTCCTGATGGTAGGGGAGTGGCTTGCAGCTGAGAATTAGGGCATAGCCATTAGTCAAGGAGACCTTATATAAACTGCCCTGGAACACAATAAAGGAGGAATTTTTGGCATTGCCCGTGTCTCTGTGTATCTGTGTATGTTTCAATCTCCCACTTGCGAACTGTATTGTAGCACATGGGGCAGGCGTTGAGCTACAAATGGAGGCCCCCAGCAAGATCAGGAACTAGGGATCCCTGAGAGTTCATCCTCGGGAATGGTAAGGATGAATTGAAAATGGGTGTGTGTTTTTTCATCCCCAGACTCTTGCCCGATAGTGGTTTTGGGTGGTGCAGGCACCAAAGGAGGCACAGCTGAGATTGGGAACTAGAGACTCTCTGAGGGATGCCTTCTGGAAGACTGGCCAGCAGGAAAGTAATAAAGAGGTAGCAGGAGGGTGAATTGAAGGCCTCAAAAGATGGAATGTGCACAGAGAATCTGGATTATGTATATTATTGTGTTTTCTTTTGGTTTTTTGATTGGAGAGAGACATTTGATTCTGGGGACTGCTAAGAAAGGTATCTTGATTTCAAAATATGGGTCTAAGTATTTGTTGCTTTGGAAAAAGAGGCTCTGCTTTTGTTTCCACAGAGGATGAGAACCTGTGGAATCATTCCAGGCTAATGTGGTTTGATGGACCAAGATCCCCTGAAAGGTTGCTGTGAATACCCCCCCCCAAATTACTTCGCCCAACTAATATAATAGCAGGAAGTAGTTTAGCAAGAACAATGACCAAATTCCCTAAATGCCTGGAGGTTGTGGGGCTGAGGGGACGCCATAGGTGGCGTTGGTGCCAGGAGCCACAGTGGGTAGTGAGGCACATCAGCAACCGGAGCAACAAGTGCTGGAGCTGAGGAAAGCCGGAGCCACCCAAACCCCTCCGGGCTGCCTGTCTGCACGCAGCATATAATGCGGCAGTGGTCCCCGGCTCTGCGTGCTCAAGAGTTTGTGAAGTGAGCACTGGGCATTCATCCGAGGGACCCGGGACCCACACAGTAGGCATGGAAGGTCCCCCAAGCCTACCTGTTGCCCTGGCTCCCAGCAGTGGTGGGAGGTGTGTCGGCTTGGCCCAGTTGGTGCTCAGCCTGGTGGAGCCGCCCCGGCTGGTTGTGGTGGCGCATACTGGTAGGATTTGCTGAAGGAGGCAGAGGCAGGAGAATCTGGAGTTCGAGACCAGTATTTATGACTGCCGCTAATCAGCCATCCCCACCGAGAGAGACTTCGGGATCACAGTGGCTGCAGTGGCTGCGATCGTCACCGCTGCAGCCTCCTTCATGCAGCTGGAATTGCCATCAGCCAGACGGCTGCTGTGACTATCTTGTAGCCGGTACCAGCATTCATGTGGAACAAGAGCAGTTCAGTTTCTTGTGGAATTTGCATGTGGTTATTTGCTCTCCTTTTTTTCCATCATATTTGTGATATGTCCACGCCAGTCCAGAACCTTGGTCTAATTATATAGAAAAGGGGGGGGGGATGTTGGGGACTATGGACCCCCAGACCCTGAATTTCCTGTGACACCCCTGCCTGCCGGAGTAAACAACTTGATTTTCTGTGTTTGCAGCTGCTCTGAGCATGAGACCCTCAGGAGTTCCTGATGGCAGGGAAGTGGTTTCTGGTGGACTTGCAGCTGAGGGTTAAGGCGTGGCCATTAGTCAAGGAGACCCTATATAAGCTGCCCTGGAACACAATAAAGGAGGAATTCTTGGTGTTACCCATGTCTCTGTGTGTCTGTGTGTGTTTCAGTCTCCAGCCCCTTGCCCAGCTCGCGAACAGTACCATAGTGCATAGAGCAGGTGTTGCACTACACCCCCTTAAGTCTGCCTAACAACCCCAGACTGCACCCCATTTCCTGGTTTCATATCCTGGTCTACAACTTCAGAAGAAGTCTTCCTTCCACTTTACCAGAGGACAGGCTGGATCTAGGAATCCCAGGTAAGACACCATCCACTGCCCAGTGATACTCCTTAAGGCCTGCCCATCAACCCCAGGCTGCACCCTCCCTCCTGGGCTCCATAGTAAGGCCCACAGGCCTATCAGCCTTTCAGGAGGCCAGGCTGGTCCTAGCAACCCCAGACAAGACGCTGCCCACTACCTACCAAATCCCTTTAAGCATGTCTAACAACCCTGTACTTTCCCCACCCCACAGGCTCCACATCCTGGTCTATAACTTCAGAAGAAGAGCTCTCCTTTACCAGAGGTCAGTCTGGATCTAGAGACCCTTGATCTACAACTTCAGAAGCAGATTTCAGACCAGGAAGGAAAAAGAAACCAAGGAACAAAACGCCCATCCATTAAAGACAAATGCAGGAATCAATACCTAAAACTATAATCATCCCAAATTCAGATGCCTAAATGCCAGTGTAAGAACACAATCAATAACAGAAAGGGCAGTGTGGTATCTCCAGAGCCTACCTATCCTACAAGAGCAAGACCCAAACATTCTAACACAACTGAAGTATAAGAAAATAACCTTAAAAATGTCTTTATGAAAAAGATAGAGGTCCTTAAAGAGGAAATGAATAAATCTCTTAAAGAAATTGAGAAAAATACAAACAAAAATTTGGAAGAAATCAACAAATCCATAAAAGAAATTCAAGAAAAATAAACAAACAGATGAAGGAAACTGTTTAAGACATGAAAATGGAAATAGGAGTAATAAAGAAAAGACAAACTGAGGGAATCCTGTAAATGGAAAATCTGGGTAAGTGAGAAAAACTACAGATGCAAGCATCACCAACAGAATACAAAAGATGGAAAGAGAATCTCAAGCATTAAACATGTGATAGAAGAAATAGTTTCATCAGTCAAAGAAAATGTTATCTAAAATATTTCTGACATAAAACATCCAGGAAATTTGGGATACCATGAAAAGACCAAATGTAAGCATATAGGAGGAGGAGGAGAAGAAGAAACCAAGATCAAAAACCCAGAGAATATATTTAAGAAAATCATAGAAGAAATTGCCCAACCTAAAGAAGGACATGATTATAAAGGTACAGGAAGCTTACAGAACACTGTATAAATTAGATCAGAAAAGAAAATCCCCTAGCCACATAATAATTAAAACACTTAACATACAGAACAAAAATATTAAAAGTGGCAAGGGGAAAAAGGCTAAATAACATATAAAGGAAGACCTATTAGAATTAAACCCAACATCTCAATGGAGACTCTAAAATCCAGAAGGGCCTGCACTGATGTCTTGTGGACTCTAAGAGACCATGGATGCCAGCCCAGACTACTATGCCCAGCAATACTGTCAATCATCATAGATGGAGAAAACAAGATATTTTACAACAAAGTCAAACTTAAACAACATCTAGTCACAAATTCAACCCTACAGAAAGTACTAGAAGGAAAACTACAACCCCAGGAAGTTAACTACACCCACAGAAGCACAGACAATAGATAATCTCACACCAGCAAAACATAAAGGAGGAACACACACACACACATGCACATACACACACACTGCCACTGCCACTAACAACAACAAAATAACAGGAATTAATAATCATTGCTCTTTAATATTCCTCAATTTCAATGGGCTCAATTTATCAATAAAGGACACATGTTAACAGAATGTATATGAGGGCTGGAGAGACGGCTCAGCGGTTAAGAGCACTGACTGCTCTTCCAGAGGTCCTGAGTTCAATTCCCAGCAACCACATGGTGGCTCACAACCACCTATAATGAGATCTGGTGCCCTCTTCTGGCCTACAGGCAGGATACTGTATAAATAAATAAATACATCTTAAAAAAAACAGAATGTATATGAAAACAGGATCCACCATTTTGCTGCATACAAGAAACACACCTCAACATCAAAGTTGGACATTACCTCAGAGTAAAAGGTTGGGAAATTTTTTTCCAATTAAATGGGCCTAAGAAACAAGCTGGTATAGCTATCCTAATAGCTAACAAAATAGACTTCCAACTAAAATTAGTCAAAAGAGATGGAGAGGGGCATTTCATATTCAACAAAGGAAAAGTCCACCAAGATGATGCCTCAATTTTGAACATCTATGCCCCAAATGTAAGGGAATACACATTTGTAAAAGAAATATTACTAAAACTTAAATCACACATAGAAACTCATACAATAATAGTGGGATACTTTAACACCCCACTCTCACCAATAGACCAGTCATCCAGACAGAAACTAAACAGAGAAATAATGAAACTAACATGTTATAACCCAAAAGGACCTAACAGATATTTACAGAACATCTTACCCAAACACCTCATGGAAACTTCTCTAAAATTGACCATATACTCGGCCACAAAGCAAATCTCAATAGATACAAAAAAAATTGAAATAACCTCCTGTATTTTAACAGACCACCATGGATTAAAGTTGGATTTCAACAACAACAGAAACAATATAAAGCCTGCAAACTCATGGAAACTGAACAACTCTCCAATGAATTAACACTGGGTCAAGGAAGAAATAAAGAAGTTAAAGACTTCCTAGAATTTAATGAAAATGAATGTACAACATACCCAAACTTATGGAATACAATGAAAGCAGTCCTAAGAGGAAATTTTATAGCACTAAGTGCTTTCATGAAGAGTCTGGAGAGCTCTCATACCAGTGACTTAACAGCCTGCCTGAAAACTCTAGAACAAAAAAGAAGAAGACACACCTAAGAGAAGTAGATGGCAGGAAATAATCAAACTGAGGGCCGAAATCAATAAAATAGAAACAAAGAAAACAAGACAAAGAATGAACGAAACAAGAGTTGGTTCTTTGAGAAAACCAGCAAAATAGATAAACCCTTATTCAAACTAGCTAAAAGGCAGAGAATATCCAAATCAACAAAATCAGAAACGAAAATAATTCAATAAAAAATGGGGTACAGATATAAACAGAAAATTCTCAACAGAAAAATCTCAAATGGGGCTGGAGTGATGGCTCAGAGATTAAGAGCACTGATTGCTCTTCCAAAGGTCCTGAGTTCAATTCCCAGCAACCATATGATGGCTCACAACCACCTGTAATGAGATATGGTGCCCTCTTCTGGCCTGCAGCATACATGCAGACAGAACACTGTACACTTAAGAATCTCAAGTGGCTGAGAAACTCTTAAGGAGATGTTCAACATCAGGGTAAGGCAAATCAAAACAATGCTGAGATTTTATATTACACCTCTCATGCTGAAGAGAATGTGGAACAAGAGGGTGGTAGTGCAAACTTGTACAGCCACTTTGGAAGTCAGTGTCTCAGAAAACTGGGAATCAACCTAACACAAGACCCAGTTATACTGCTCCTGGGCATATATCCAAAGGATGTTCAATCATACTATAAGGACACTTGCTCAACTTGCTCAACTGTGTTGAGCATTATTTGTAATAGCCAGAACCTAGAAACAACCAAGATGCCCCTCAACCAAAGAATGGATAAAGAAAATGTGATACATTTACACAGTGGAATATTACTCATCTGTTAAAAACAAGGAAATCAAAAATAAATTGAAGGCAAATTGAAGGAACTGGAAAATATCATCCTGAGTGAGATAACTCAGACTGAGAAGGACAAACATGGTATTTACTCATAAGAGGATATTAACTATGCTACCATCCACAGACCCATAGAGACTAAGCAACACCAGCTTTCCCTGAGGAGGGTAAATAGAAGAGATTTGATGAGTGGGTTGAGGTTTGGTGGGGCCAGGAACATGAGTCATCAGGTTGGGGGCAACAGGGGAGAGGTACTGAAAGAGATTACTGGAAAGGCGGGGAGCATTTCAGAGTTAGCTAAAAACTTGGTACAAGGGAATCTCCCAGGGATCTACAAGGATGACCCCAGCTTAGACTCCTAGCAATAGCAGACATGTAGCCTGAACTGGCCATCCTGTGACCAGACTCGTACCTATCTAGCTCCATTGTCATCAGAGAGGCATCATCCAGCAACTGGTGAAGACAGATGCAGACCCACAGCCAAACATTAGGCAGAGTTGGAGGAATCCTGCAGGAGACAGGGAGAAAGGATTGTAGGAGCCAGAGGGGTATTAGGACAGCACAGGAAAACTCATAGAGTCAGCTAAATGGGTTCATAGGGCTTCATAGAAACTGAACTGACAACCAGGGAGGCTCCGTGGGACAGACGTAGACCCTCTGCATATATGTGACAGTTGTGTAGCTTGATCCTCTTGTGGGACTCCTAACAGTGGGAACAGGGTCTGTCTCTCACTCTCACTGGCTTTTGGGACCCTACTCCTCATACTGGGTCACCTTGCCCAGCTTTAATACATGGGGAGGTGCTTAGTCTCACTGCAACTTGCTATGGCATGGTTTGTTGATACTCATGGGAGAACTGCCCTTTCATAAACAGAAACAGATGGGGAGTGGATTGGGGGGGATCAGAACAGAGAAGGGATTTGGGGAGGGACTGGGTGGAGGGGGGGAGGGGAAACTATAGCAGGGATGTAAAACAAATATTATTTTTTTTTTAAAAAAAGAGACTTTGGGTTTTTAAGTAGACTAAATTTAATGTGTTTTAATTAAAAGACTGTGGGATTTTTAAAGTTTATGAAATGTTTTATATTGTGATGTTTATATTGATGTAATCTTGGGGATGAACAAGAAAGGGAAAGGTTGTGGCTTAACAATGATATGCTTGTGTGTCTAAGGGGTCAGTTGTGCTGGCTGGCTTTATGTCAATTTGACACAAGCTAGAGTCATCAGAGAGGAGGAGGCCTTCACTGAGGAAATGCCTCCATAAGATCTGGCTGTAAATAAGCCTGCTGGGCATTTTCTTAATTAGTGATTGATGTGGGAGGACCCAGACCATTGTGGATGAGACTACCCTGGGATCGTGGTCCTATGAGAAAGCAGGCTGATCAAGCCACAACGGGCAAACCAGTCAGTAGTATCCTTCCAAGGCCTCTGTATCAGCTCCCACCTCCTGGTTCCTGCCCCACTTGAGTTCCTGTCCTGACTTCCTTCAGGGATGGACTATGGTGTAGAAAGTCAGATAAACTCTTTCCTGCCAGCTTACTTTTGGTTATGGTGTTTGATCACAGCAATAAAAACCCTAACTAGAACAATTATTCTATGATGTTTGAAATCCGGAAAGTTGATCAAATGTAGACTTCTGGAGTCCAGGCATTATTCTGACTCTTAAGTTGAGGGCTGGTGGCATGATTATACTATGGCAGTTTGGCAAAATTGTTGAGTGTAGTTTTCACCTTTCTGAATATGTTTTCTTCAGTACTTATATGTGTGCTTGCATGCACACACAGACACATACATACGCTTCAGCCTCTGCCTCTCAAAGAAATAATTAGGCTCCCTTTAGCAGTTCCTGAGAAATCTAAGTTCCCCACAGGAATGCCTATTAAAATTGCAAGATTTTAAACAGATGCAAACTCAGAGTGCTCTCAGGTCAGCAGGCAAATCTGTGTCTAGCACTGGAGGGAGCTTCCTGTGTCTCTCAAGACTGCTGATCTAGGATGGAAAACAATCTTAGCAGACTGCCTGTGCAATGTTACAGGCACGTTTGCCTTTTAAGCCATGGAAAAGGTTCCTTTTTGCCCAGAACAATGGGAACAGAACTAGAGATTAGACTCAAGTCTTTGCATAAGCTGAACCATACCACACACCCTCCCCTGCACCTGCAGGCACTGGCGTGAGCACACACAAATACACACACACACACACACACCCTTTCCACATTTTTAAAATTAATGTTATGGCAACTGGGGTGGCAATGCTCCCCTGGGGTGGTGGTGAGCTTTTGAGGGGGGGACATAGATTATCTAATGAAAACCCAGTATCAGGCATGAAAAGCCTCCTCTCAAGTTCTTAGTAAAGGGCGTCTAACAAATCCCTAAAGAGTATTCAATATTGCTATTGGTCTTGGCATCTTCTAGTGAAAAAAAAAAACATAAGAACCTATTGCTTATGATATCACACACCTAGCAAACAGGTCTGCTAGGAATCTCTCTGAATCTAACCTGAAAGCCTCCTTCCTGAGGACCAGCCCTCATAGTTTCAGAAGGGGCCATGCAAACTGTCAATGGAGAAAAGCAATCAATAGTCCTATCCATCTGCAATGCCAATGAATCACAACAATGCCCAACATGGCAAGATAGTCCTAAAGCTTCAATGGTGGCACTTATCCTCAGGGGCTACCAACAGTCACCTAGTAGGACTTACAGTCCAACAAATAGGAGGGCATTCATGCTTGGCACTGTAAATTTAGCCAAGTACCTATTGGCTGCTGAGGTCATGGACCCTGGAGAAGAACCTACTACAGCCAACTCTTAAACCATCAAAATCTGTAAGTGAATTCTAAATGTTATTTTTATATTCATAGGTAAGCGTAGCTCACTTGAATCCCTCATCAAAGAAGCTTCTTTTGGCAGCAGACAGCTCAATATAGAAATCCACAGCCTGTCAGAATGCAGAGATCAATGGACCGTGGGGGTTCCCATCCCCAATTAATACATTTACAATCCAACCCTTTAAGGCTCAGGGAATTTTTTTTAAAAAGGCTAAAAATGATTGTAAGAGTCAGAGGACCTGGATATCTGCTGTGATACAAAGTCTTCTAAAAATAACATAAAGGAAGGGAGGGGTGGGGGTGCATTGACTAAGATATGTTGTATAAAATTCTCTAAGAATTAATAATATTAGATAGATAGATAGATAGATAGACAGACAGACAGACAGACAGACAGACAGACAAATGGATATAGATATCTCAAAGTCTAGCCCTAAATGGAAACTGAGCTCCAGTGGTTACACAGGGGCAGACAGACAGGGACCTCTCCCCTTCTCCCACCCTTGATCTCACTCCAACCCTGAAAGCATCTCAGTTGGAATGGCAGCTAAATTAAGAACCCGATTCTTATCTAAGTCCAGGAGGCTATTTTAGCCATGGCGACAGCCTAGCTCTGCGGAGCTTTCCTCATGCCATTTGTTCATTCTCAGAAACGTGTTTTCTGCAGTGTGTGTTTTCTCACCCCATGTTGTCCGCCTCGCGAGTCTTGTCAAGTTTGTTGATCATTTCAAATGCTGTCTGGTATTGTTTTCTATGCCATTGGTTCGGAACAATTAAATTATTTACATATTTAGCATGCCACCCTAGGAAAACTACCAAGTCAAATGTTTATATTTTTGTTCATGTGTATATATACATATATTCATAGAAAAAGATATATATACATATATATAAAGAAATTTTTTTAAAAAGCAAGAAACAGTCTTCCTACAAAAAAAAGAGAAGATTGTAACAAGAATATATAGCAAAATTGTAAATGGTGATAAATGTAAAAAGAATTTATGGATTTACCATTCATGAAAAAAGAGAAAGTTAAAATAATAATATTCATTGGTTGTTATATTTTAATATATATTATTAATTCTTTGAGAATTTCATATATATCATATTTTGATCACATTTACTTCCCACAATTCTTTGATCCAGCAACCTTCTAGTTTATTTACCCAAAAAGATCAAAATCAGGATCCCAAAGTCATAGCTGTACCCCTCTGCCCTCACTGCTGTGTTGTTTACAATGTCTAAGAATTGGAAACAATCAAATGTCTACCAAAAGGTACATGCGGGCAAAGGAACATGAGATATGCAAATACATGGATAGATGATTAACATTTTAAAGAAGGAAGGAAATAAATGAATTTGTGACAACATAGATGGCACTTGAAGATATTAAGCTGAGTGAAATGAGTTACACAAAGAAAGACATTGACGTGATACTCTGATGTATGGTGTCAAAAGCAACCTAACTGGGCTAAAGTGTAGCTTAGGGGAATACTGTTGACCTAGCATGTGCAAAGCTCTGTGCTCAGTCTCTAGCACTGTAATGTGTACACACACACACACACACACACACACGTTTGTGGGGGTAGGTAGATAGATGATAGAGCTAGACAGACAGACAGATAGGCAGACAGACAGACAGACAGATGATAGATATAGACAGGCAGACAGAGATAGATGATAGAAAAAGAGAGATAGAGGCAGAGATATAGAGAGATAGATGATAAAGTCATCACACAGTAGCTGATCATAGAAGAAGGGTACCAGTGGATAGACGTAGATGCTGTGATTTAATGAATTCATGTCACACAAGGTGAAAAGTTCCAGAGATCTGCTTACATTATAGTCTCTTTTGTTAAAATGTAAATATTGTACATTTAAAGTTTTGTTGATGGTAGATCTCATAACACATACTCTTGGTTCCCCAAAAGGAAAGTCAAATGGACACAGGAAACTTTTCAAAGTGATAAGTATTATGTTTATTGTGGTGATGGTATCACAGTTGTATAAATGTATCCAAGCTCATCGAATTCCAGGCCTTACATATGTGTAATTCTTTGCATGTAGATTAAACATATCTAAATAAAGTTACAAAAATCTTAAGTAATGAACAGATGGAAGAAAAACCTCCAGAGAGAATGATTACTCAAAAGTCAAGAGAAAATGTTCCCAGGAATTGTAGGAGTTAGTCCAAATGAATATTTTTAATCTTCAAAATATTAAAAACATGGACTATTACCCAAACAGGCAATTTCATACATTGTTGGTGAGAACAGGACCTGAACATCCAATTTAGGAAATGGCAAAATTTTCATCTTTAAAATGTCCATTTTTCCCCACACATTCATTTATAAACTTTTGATGCCGTGGCTCCTGCAGAGTGTGAAGACGCAGATAAAAGGCTATTCCTTGCAGGTTTGCTCACAGAGAAAACCGGAACAGAATGTAAACATGAATCAACTAGAAATTTACGAATAACTAATAGCACTGCCATCCGAACTTGTTCAATGTGAAAATAAGGTAGGGAAGGAAAATACAGAGCATAATCTAATTCTGCAAGACAAACAAGCATTTGTTTGGGCTGAAACTGTGGAACAACCATGCAGAAAACCCTTATTTGGGGACAGCGTGGTGACAGAGAAGCCACTTTCGGCTTTACATATTTTTGTGCAGTCTGAATTTTTACAATATGTTTTGAAAGCTGTTGGAACAGAGAAAGACAATAAAGGATTTTTTAAAATAATTTAGAATATGCTCCAAATGGTAGCAATGTTGTGCCTGATTATTGGGAGTTTGAATGATTTTAAATATTTCTTTTTGTGCCTTCTGTACTTTAAAAATTATCTACCATGAATATCTTCTCCTTTTCAAGTCAAAAAGTAGGTGAATTTTTAAATAATTATATGCAATTTTAAAATGTAGCATATGGTCAAAATCATGTAAAAAGATGTGCACAGCATAAAGCTTCAAAAGACTCACACCTAAAAGCTAATGATAATTAAATGGGTGGAAGGAGTAGAGGAGTTTTCTTTCCTTCCCTCATTTGCAATCAACAGCTGAGTGATTTGAAGATCAATGGTTGGAATGACAGTAGATTCGTCATTATTATAATTGATGTGCTCATTAGTACCTAAGCTCTCTCCGCTGGTTTCTTTCAGACTTGCTATTTCCATGCAACAATGTTAATTATGGTGATAAAGTACTGGAGCGAATGACGAGAAGCAGAGCCAATGGTACCATGGAGACAGCCCTACAGAATAGAAGAGTCTCTGAGTCCATTGTGCCCTACCTCCTGCCTTAGGACAAGCAGATTCCTGAGCCACGAGGAAATTATTGGTGCCTTTGCTGAAGATGACCCAGGGAAACACTCAATAGCTCCCTACAAGAAGAGTCACCCCACAATTCACCAAGTAGTCTTCTACATGATACTTCTCTTTTCTTTTATAAACAAAAATAGGCAGATATTGTGAGTCACTACTTTCTAAAACAAAACTCTAAATATCAAAGTTTATATTTGGAAGGAAGCAGATAGAATAAATGGTGAGAAAAGTGAGCAGGCTGAAGTCCCCAAACCTACGAGGTGTTTCATCCTTCAGAATCTCTCCGACCTGAAAAGTCCACTGCCACTCCCACCGTGTTGGTGCCCACCGCCAACTTTTGTCAGTGGCCCAAGCATAAATTAAAATAGTTTCTTTTTATATCTCCTCACAGAATGGACTTTTAAAGTTCTCCATTCTAAGCCATAGCTTTGTCATATAAATATGAATAAAGTCTGAAAAGGCACAGCAAGAGCTGAAGAACGCTTAAAACTAAAAGGCTGTATTGCCCATTTGCAGTTAACTTTTTTCCCCTAGGTCCTTCAGAAGAAGAGATGCAATTTTTGGCCTTGTTGTCAATGTTTCACTGTGTAGAAGCCTCCTTCATCTGAGGAGCATTTTCTTCTAATGGAGGCAGGAGTGTAGCTCTTTAGTTAAGATGCTCCGTTTTCTACTACAAGAATGGTAATTGTATGCTGATCTCACTTTCTCTGTTCACATCGGCTGCTATTTCTCTAATGAGAATTATCTCCCTTCTTCTGTCTTTTGAAAAACGTTTCCAATTTGCCCATATGTCACTTGTATGTCTTCCTTTTTCTCACAGGATCAGCTCTCCTCTTCAACTGTCACTAAAATGTTAGTTCCATCGCCAATGCCACCACACCCTGTCTTTTCATGTAGAACTTTCTCGTGAAAAAAAAACTTTATAAACTTTCTTTTATACTTAAAATATAAGTATATATTTGATTAGGTACCAGAAAGTAAGGACTTGCACACTCTACTGAGAAACCCCAAATCATTTCCTAATGGTTTGTCCTTGATTCTAAAGTTCAGCATCCGGATATAAGTTCTTATTTGTCTTTGGTGGTGGGGGAGCTCGGTACAGAAAGTGCAGTCTGAACATATTTTAAGCACAGGTTACCTTCTTTGCAAATAGTCTCTGGCCACTTCCCATCCTACAGGATCAAGCTGTGACGACAGAGAACGCCACTTTCTGCTTTACATATTTATATTTCTGTTCAGTCTGAACTTTCACAATATGTTTTGAAAGCTGTTGGAATAGAGAAAGACAGGGGAAGTTATTGTGAATAAGATTAATGGGGGGCATCTGTGGTCAAATCTATTCCAGAAACAAGGCCGCATAACATAGAAAAGGTGTGTTCATTGTGTCAGTATTCAGATGTTCAGATACTTTGAGTTCACTGTGGGTTTCTATGAACTGATTGGGCCTGTCAGGCAGTAATTCCCTGCCTTTGCTGCCATTGATAAACATTTTAATGGACTTACTGGCTGAACATTTCCTGGAAAACACTTTGAGAAATGGTGTTCTGATTTTTGTACAATTCTCATTCTCACTCATCCAAGCGTTTCTCTGCCCACACAAACAGAATGAGGGCAAACTAGCTAGAGTACACCAGTTCCATAGGGCTGTGCAGAGAAGCCTTGGAGTGTTACAGAGATGAAGATAAGCCAGGACTGGGTGTGTGTGCTAGACACCTAGGCATCAGGGCTGCCTGTCATCCATCACAAAGAATGAGGCTAGAAGGGCAAGACACATGCCACAACCGCAAGAAGACGTTCAGACGTAAAGGAGGCTCCAAGATCCTTCTTCATTCCATTTTCTGTTGCTCACAACGCAACAGCATAGAATAGGTGAGATGTAAAGAAAGAAGGTTGACTCTGGCACAGGTTCTTGTGTGAGTTTCAACCTTCTTACGACATGATCCTGAGACAGTGCAGGGTATTGCAGAGTGAAAAGCAGAGGCAGCCCCCATAAGAGGCACACTCTTGAGAAGATCCGCAACCCCACTGATCTAACTTCTTAAAGAAAATGTATCCATTTTTTTGAGGGCTGAGTCTGGATCAACAATCAGAGGTCACACCCTGCCCCCACCATAAAATCTCCAGACAGGGCATTCATTGTCAAAATGCTTTTTGTTGAGACAAAGCATGTCTAAAGAACAGCAAAGATCAAATACCGGAAGCAAGAGCACTTTAGTATAAATGTTTAGCGTTCTAAAATAATTGCAAAATTGAAAGCTTTTTCTCCTCTCCATTTGGGCAGATAAAAAATAAAGTATGAATTTCTTCATTCATTTGGGGAGTATTTACTGAGCATCTGCTGTCTAGCAGGCACTCTATCGGAGGCTTGGAGCTTAGTGAACAATCTTGGTATCATCCCATCATCTTGATGGAGAGGACCGACACTATCAAAGTGATTACATAAGCAAGTGTTACTGGGTGGCTTCTAACAACATATATAAGTACCAGACACATACAGAGGCAATGAAAGCTGACCTATAATGACTAAATAGAAATAATAGTGAACCATAGTCCAAAGAATTAAAAGAGCTTAAAAACAAGATTTTTTTTTTTTAATGATCGTCCTTGTTTGTTTTCTATTCTGTGAGAAAATACTGACCAACAACAACTCAAGGAAGAAAAGGTTTATTTGGCTTACAAGTTACAGTCCATCACCAAGGGAAGGCAAAGCAGAAACTCAAGACAGGAACCGATACAGAGGCCATGGAGGGATGCTCTGAATTACTGGCTTGCTCTGAATGGCTTCCTCAGTCTGCTTTCTTATACAGCCCAAGGCCACCAACCCAGGAATGGTACAGCCTAAAATCAACTGACCTCTCCTATATCAATTAACAATTAAGGAAATACCCCATAGGCACACCCATAGGCCAATCGGATGGAGGCAATTCCTCAGTTGAGATTCTCCCTTCCCAGGTATGTCTAGGTTTGTGTCAAATTGTCAAAAGCTATGACAGTCACCTAGGAATGCCACCTGTCAGAGAAGTAGTAGTGGAAATGATATTATCAACAATTTTCATACCTTGAAAAGGGCTCTGGGGTATATGTAGCCCATAAGAGTGGTTTTGAACTAATTTCCTATTTGGAAAACTCAAGTGACTCTCTCACCAGCTTTAATCATGTTGCTATTATTGCAAAAATAAACAGGTATACAGGGAAACCTCAGTTGAATTTCACCTCTGAGATAGTAGGTGGGGATGTGAGGGACCTCTTTGCCCCATAGTTTGTTTAATGTTTATAGGACACTTCTTAGTAGATCATGGAAGATAACTCAGAACAAGTGAAGGAGTAAAGCCCATAATGTTAATTTCCAAAGAGTCAAGGAGAAAGACCACCAACCCAAATCATCAGAGCTAAATTAATTAAATCAAGTGATTAATTAAAGCATGACTTTTAACTCATGCACATGCACTGCCTCTCTCTAAGGTATGTGAGGAAGACAAGAGTATTTTTGTAGCTCAGTGATGGGGTTTTCTAAATGGGGGGCAGTGACAGGCAAATTAGGTGGGGTTACGGGAGTAAAACAAGAGCATAATGAGTTAGTCGTAATGACCCCCTGAAGCTAAGATTGATTGCCAGGTGGTCATAAGGTAGTCATAACAACAGGTCATCATAACAATCTTTTGAAGTAAAGGTAGGGCTGTAAGATGTTTATAACTTTTTGAAACAAAGATAGAATTGCTGCTTCCTGGAAGAGGCAGTATAGAACTGAAAGACCCCAGCCGATTTTTCATAATGAACTGGATGAGTCGGGTAATGGGAAACTACAAAGCATGGTAAACAGGTTTAATTGTTGCACTCCAGCAAATTCTTCCTTCCCCCCCACCCCACAGGGCAGGAAGGCTAGCAATTATCAGAACCGGTCACAATCTTCTAAGCAGATGATTATCAGAACCGGTCACAGTGAATGATTACCAATCTGCAAACTGAACCACAATGGAAAAAGCAGGATGTCAGGATGTCATGCAGAATGTCACATACCTAAATTTTTTGGAAACAGGCTGGACTATGTTAATTTCATTCTGGGTTGAATATCTAGACCAATCCCAATTGTACCCGTACCCCATATTATAATTTATGTAAAAGTTGTGATTTTGTCTATAAAAACTTGCTTGCATGGATACTCGGGGTGCTTAGATATCCCGAAGCTGGGCACCCGCTTGTGCAACCGTGGAAATAAACCTCGTGCTTTTGCATCTGACGGCCTGGTTATTGAGCCTGGGGCTCCTCGGCGAAAAGACCACTTTGGGGATCTTTCAAGAACCATTTGTAGTTAAGATTTAGGTGGAACATAGACCAATCCTTGTTTAATAATAAACAAATTCCAGGTTTAATGATAAACAGGAATGAACTTAGTTTTTCTTTACTATCAGATGGCTTTTAAGCCTGAGATGGAGGCAGACTGGTTCATCAATGCCAAGCTGAGTGACATCCTTACTTCTTTTGCCAGTTCTGTGTGCTTATAAGAAATGCTACTTGTACTTTGTCTATTCTACCAACTGTGAAACAGAGAATCAAGCACATGGTTCTGGCATCATCACCTGCCCTGCTCTGGGTACCACAGGCTGTGTGCACCATTAGCATTGGTATTCTTCACCCTATGTGGTCTGAAGGAGCCTCTTGAAGCTACTTCCCTTGAAGCTGGTGTGTGGTTCTGCAAAGAGACCACAAAGCCCCACCACGTGGAATCTTACTTCTCTTTCTTTGAAAATCCCCCACTTGAAAATTAAAGAGGATCACAAGTTTTAAGTCCAGCATCAGCAGTGAGAGCAAAGGAGGTAGCGCCTCCCTCCCTGTCTTCTGCTTTGTACGTGGTCTGTTTTTTCACTAACTCAATATTGCATCCCAACTCACCTCTGAACTGCATCATGGGCAGGCCGAGGAGTAGGGCCGGAGGTGATGATGGAGGTTCATTTTAGCTCAAGCCTCTCAGGAGTCCCTCCTAATAATAGATGCCCCACTGTGAGAGGAAACAGTGGAAGCTGGGACTTCAGTGACTTAGGTCTGTAGGGGTGAATTTCAAGACCCCCCCCCGCATCAACCCCGACCTATACAAAAAATAAGAAAAAAGAAATAAACGATTAGAAAAGGGCTTGGCCTTGCAAGTGTGCGCTCCTGCCAACAATTCGCACACAGCTGGGGGGGCGCTCTGCTGGAAACCAGCATCTCATTTGCAGCTTCGTTTGCCTTAGAAACGTT
This sequence comes from Ondatra zibethicus, assembly GCA_004026605.1. NCBI lineage: Eukaryota > Metazoa > Chordata > Mammalia > Rodentia > Cricetidae > Ondatra > Ondatra zibethicus. The sequence continues at coordinate 29,008 of PVIU01003399.1, read as the reverse complement.
GCTGTGTGTAATAATGTCAGCCACAGACAGTTGGGAACCAGTGGCTCTTGGAGCAAGGCATCACCAAACAAGCAATTTTCACTTGGCGAGTCAGAATGACCCTGGGAGCTAGGTGCCGCAGGGGAAGGGAAGTGTGGGTGTCTGTTGGGGCAGGTTTGGGCAGGGTGTTCACGGGGCTTCTGATGGCTTTTTCTGGCCTGCAGTTCTGGCCACTTGCAAGCTCTTCACACCACAAACACATCGCTTTTGTGGTTTGAGGAGCTCTCAGGAGCCTACCCATCTTTCCTGGAGGCAGAAAGAGGAGGGAGGATGGCAGGCGACGGAAAATAGCAAGTGGAAGAGACAGCTGTATAAAGCAACAAACAGAACCTCAGGTGGCCCCAGGAGTGCTGGTGTCTGTCTCAGATCTGCCACAAGCCAGATAGTAATCACAGCTGTCAGGGCTCTCTGGATGCAGATGGTGCAGGTGGATGAAGGGGAGACAAGGAAGTCTTGGTAGACTTCCTTATGCTTCTAAAGCTCTAGGCTTAGTTACTCTAAACTCGGAAAACGTGGAGAAAGGAAATGGGAAAGAAGGTGGGCCGCATGCGAGTGAGCACTGGATTAAGAGGAGGAGGCAAGACGACTGTGGAAGAAAAGACTGCAACAATAAGGAAAACAACCACGTAGATCTGCGGAAGGTATTCCACGCAGAGCGCCAAGTTCTCTAAAGTAATCATGATTACCATCATTATCATAAACAACTGAAGTCCTAATTAACTTTGTAAAGGGCAGCATCCTGCGGATGACTCGGAAATGCCCTTCCTCCCACCCACTTTCTGCTCAGGAACCCAAGAGGATCCTCCCCTGTGGTGCACAGCTTCTTCTCTTCCCAGAGACCCTTCCTTTGGGGAATCTTAGGGAAGAAAGGGAGTGCTCAAGTTCCCTACCCAGGCTATGAATCTAGAGAGATGGTGCTGGGAGGCTCAGTGAGGAACAATCCAGATGATCTGAGGTAACCCTTCAGAGAAGGCTTAGAGCACAACTCGCTCCTGAGGGGCTGGACTGGAGGTCTACGGGTGGACTTAAAGTTTACTTGTTCACGGAAGGCTTTTCTGCTTCTCCGGAGGCTCGATTAAATCACTCTCCACCAGCTCAGCTCAACTTGCCTGGCAGCCCTTAGCTCACCTGACCCTTAGCTCACCTGATTGCTGATGCTTTGTTTCTCTCAGCATCAACCTGGCCTCCTTTCCTCTCCAGCTCTGAGCCGCAGAGTTTGTTGGGTCTGAATGTCAGACCTTTCACAGTTTCCCATGTTGTTCCCAAGAGGCCCAGGATACCCTGCACTCACCCTACACAGCAAACGTCTGGTGATCCTCTCCTGAGGACCCTTCTGCTTTCTTTAGAATGTGCTAGAGATTCTAGAATGTGGTCCTGGGGCTGTGTGACCCACTAAAGGACAACTGCGGCAAAGAAGTCAAGATTCCAACTTTTGAAAGGAATTGACAAGCTTAAAAAAAGAAAGAAAGAAAGAAAGAAAGAAAGAAAGAAAGAAAGAAAGAAAGAAAGAAATCCAAGCCATGCCATTTCTCACAAAGGCCTGCAAGTCATTTGGAATTGCTTGTTTAAATAAATAAATAAAATTGTAAGAAAATCCAAATTCAGACTAAGCTAATCCTGGTGATTTAGATGAATAGGCTCATATCAGCATGTGGCATTGTGATGCTCACTGAAAAGCAAGGTGGATGTGAACCAGAGAACAATGAGAAAGGAAAAACCATCTCAGAAGCCCAGATGAGAAACCGGGCAGCTGCTGCTTCTAAGAACTTTCAACTGGGGGATTTTTAAAGCAGTTCTCTGGTTACAGATAGCATGAGAATGTCCCCAAGAAAGTCTATAAACCCAGAAGGGACTTACAGGAATTCACCCATCAGTACTCAAGGAAGGCTAGCAATTTCATTAGGTTGACATGGAGAACTTTTGCAGAGGACCTGGATTTTGGTGCCTAGGTTTTTGTTTTGTTTTCATTCTGTAAAATTGCTCTATTGTATTTTAAACATATAAATATAGTCTTTTTTGTTTTTTTTTCTTTTGGTTTTTATGCTACCATACATTGTTTTCATCGAGTAAGGAGCCCTAGCATGTGGCTTCTTGTTTCCTGCATTTTTCTTTTTTACAAATAAATTAAAAAAAAAGATTTAATGTTTGAGAATTTTCCTTGCATGCATTTATGTGCACTGTGTATGTTTGGGGCCCATGGGAGTCCAGAAGAGTATATTGGGTCCCCAGAACTAGAGTTAGGGATGGTTCTGTACCACATGTGGGTGCTGGAAACTGAACCTGGTCCTCTGCAAGAGCAGTCAGTACTCTTAACTGCTGAGCCATCCTTACACCCACCCAGTCCATGCCCAACTTTCCTTTCTTGGGAAAAATGCATAGCAAACTGGCTTGTACATTGAAAAGGGAGCACTGGCAGCCAGGAGATGGTAAGCAGTTCTCTCACATGGGGCCATGCGCCTCAGCATTACAAACACCAAGAATGTTTGCTAGAAGTATTGAATCCCAGGGGTCCGGAAATGGCTTCTGATCTTGGACAGAGGCCCAGGAATCAGGATTAAGAATCGGATTTTGAATATGAACCACAGGTAACTATTTTCTAAGGCTAGATGAAAAACTTCCCAGTCCAAATCCTCTTCTTTTGGTGATCTTCGTGGCCATGCCATCAGGAAATAGGTTCTATGACCCGACTCCTTCAATCTGGATACAAGCGTGGATGTTTCCAACAATGGAGCATTATGGAAGTGAGGGTCTGTGGTTCCTGGCACTCTTAAGAAGAGCGTCTTATCCCCTTCCTTCTCTCCAGCTGGTGTGGGACAATTCTGTATTCTGTCAATTATGTTTTAAATAAACACTGATTGGCCAGTAGCCAGGCAGGAAGTATAGGCGGGACAACCAGACAGGAAGTAGAGGTGGGGCAATGAGAACAGGAGAATTCTGGGAAGGAGGAAGCTCCCCAGTCCTGCCCAGACAATGGAAGAAGCAAGATGTGACATACCCTGCCAAAAAAGGTACCAAGCCATGTGGATAACATAGATAAGAATAATGGGTTAATATAAGTTATAAGAGCTAATAAGAAGCCTGAGCTAATGGGCCAATCAGTTTATCACCAATGCAGACTCTCTGATTTCTTTGGGGCTTACCAGCTGTGGGAACTGGGCTGGACAGAAACCCCAACAAGCAGGCCCTCATGTTGCACTCCAGCTCTCCTACTTGGAGCCCCGATCTCCATGAGTCCACCAATGATAAGACCAAGGACTAAACTGAGCAGTGTTGGAGATTTTTAGTCTTGACCAAGAAGAGGAGAAACAGGAGATAAAGTCACAAACTTCTCAATCATGAGGGGTTAGGTAGATTATAGAGATAGAACAAAATAAATGGGAAGCAGGTATGAGCTAATAGTGGGAGGAATGTTTGCCATTTTACTGAAAATGGACAGAAAATTCTGCTTCCCTACTCCCCCGAAATTTTTTCAATTCTTTCTATCCATGGCAACCATCAACAGCCATGGTGACAGGAGGATATGTATGTCATTTAGGATGAAGGTAAAACTATGATGAAGTTAAAGGCTCTGTCTGGCAGATCTCTTAGGTCCAAACAGCTTCAGTACACCCTTAGAGGGACTTCGGGCCTCAGGCAGCCTGTCTTCCATGTTGAACAAGGCATAGTATGAATTCAGCTAGGCCACATAGGCCGTATGTAGGTAGACAGTCAGAGAGAGCCCTCTAGCATCTTAGTGGATATGTCCCGTCTTCAAGTCATTCTAGGTATTTAGTGCCGGGACCCCAGATGATTCTACCCCAAAGGACACACCCTCCCAAACGTTCTAAAGATTAAGAAAAATACTGACGCGTAGGTTGTAATAACATTAGTGTTAACTGTAATCATTTATTTTCTCTTTTAATTTGATAAAATATTTTCTGATGATTTACTATTGCCATATTCCTGTAAAGATTTAAAGATACAGCAAATACTGAGAAGTCTCTCAGTATCATCGATTGCATATTTTAAGGGTGGCAGGGCAAAGTATGTCTGGGGTGAGTGGTGGTGGGGTATATAAAAATTATATTGTATTACCTTATACTAACAGCATAACATAAGGGAGCATTAAACACTGTGAAGACAAGAAAACCAAGTGTTGTCCAGGGAGGCACTGCTATAGGTTAAATGGTCAGTAAAGGTTTTTATGGGAATTACGTGAGTGGAGCCCAGTGTTTACTTCGCTAGGACTTCCCTAAAATCTATCACAGTTGCCTTTCTGAACAGAAACGGGTTATCTATTATCTGGAGCCTTGCTGGCTATCACTCATGGAATTCAGAACAGTTCTGTGCCACTATGTTATCAGTTTGTCTAGGTTGGAGCAGGCATCTCCCTGATCTCTGCCTTCCTAACTTGGTACCCTTCCTGTATGGCCATCTAAATCCCAAATTCTCCTTTTTATATAGGACCTACCTCATATAGCTTGAATACCTCAATTATGATCCTATACTGGGGCAAACCCTACCTTCTGGGTTGTGGGGTTAGGACCCTGGCATGTGAATTTTGATGAGGAAGGACACAGCTTAATTTTTAATTAGCTTTGGAAGATAAACATCCAGTGATATAATAACGGCAGACTGCAGACATAGCAGAAGTAGAAATTAAACCAGTTAGGCGCTCAAGAAGAGACCAGCGGTTCATGATTGGCAGGTTGGAGTATCAGCTCCATTACCACCATGAACAATAATACAGCAGCTGTACTCTGGGGCAGGAGTTGGAGGGGCCCAGCTGCCATGTGCAATCAGTTCTGGCTTCATCTCACGCCTAGCCTCATTCTCCTCTGCATCCACACTGGTGCAACTCTAGCCAGCTGCATATTTCCCTGTACATTATTACAATTGTTTTTAGTGACTTTTAGGCTTTTAGACTATAGTCCTCCTTATACATGCATCCTCTGAACCGCCCAGGGAATCATTTTCCAAACCCAAAATCTGACCCAGTCTCACCCATCCTAACTGTCCTCCGGTATCTTGCCACTGCTCTAATGTGTAGAACAGAATCCTCCGTGCCCTGGATGTTTGGTGTAGGAGGTCCTTCTGTATTTCTATTGCTTTCATTGGTTGAATCAAGAGAATGCCTTGGCCTTTTGATAGGGCAGGACTTAGATAGGCGGGGAAAAGAGAACAGAATGCTGGGAAGAAGCGAGAGACAGAGAGCCGACGCCTTGAAGCTCCTGCCCGAGACTTAGAATCTTCCCAGTAAGCCATGACCCTGTGGTAATACACAGATTACTATATATGGGTTAAAGCAAGATGTGAGAGTTAGCCAAGAAGAGGCTAGATATAATGGGCCAGGCAGTAATTTAATTAATACAATCTCCCTGTGGTTATTTCGGGTGTAAGCTAACCGGGCACCAGGAGCTGGGAGGCGGGACACAGCCCACTCATTATACAACAGATGTTCATCAACCCAATTGAACTACAGTCAGTTTCCCTAAACTTTTACCCATCATTCCCCAGACTCTCTGAGCTCCTTCTGGGACCCATTTTTGTCCATGATTTCAAAGTTTTGCCATTTTTTTCTTCATAGACACTGTTTCACTCAAAGACGCAATTCAAATAAGAACACATCTCACTAAACCAACAAAACTGTCCTCCTTCCCCACTGTCTGCTGGTTACCTCCTCACTCTCCTGTGCCTGGGTAGAATAAACTGTTCCCCTGTCCCTGGTCCCTTAGCTCTTGCTCAGCCTTTGTCATCCTGGTTAACATTTATTTGTTTGTGTATCAGTCATCTGTCTTCCTTGGTCAACCATGAATTCTCTAAGGCTCTAATGGAGCAGGCATTCAGTAGAAGCCTATCAGAACCAATTTACTGGAATACAAATAAAGGCATGCATCACGATCCTCCAAGCAATCACTCCCCTCTGGTTACTGATATACAGGAATAGCCTGAGTGTCCCTGTAACACCCCATGGGCGCCTTTGTTACCGTCAATACGGCTTAGCACATTTGGTAACAAGGCATGTATTCAGGTCTCAACATTGTCACAAACCAGAAGGCTTGTGTTCCGACCATCTTTGTCTTTCTGTGCCTTAGATTTTCATGTGTGAAATGAGACATTTGATCCAGCTAAACTGTGGCTCTTTGGCTTGTTGAAAACTTGACATGAGACTCATCTTTGGCACTGAAGTCAGAATCCTTATAATAGCTTGTACCTCTCTTCTTGTTCTACAGCCTTAGGGGGTCCAGGTGATGTCCAGGTGTAGGTGTAATGTCAATATCCTCCTCTCTGTTTCCCTTCCTATATGAGATCCTCAGATGCCGATGTTACCTACAGCAGATTTTAGACCTGTGTATCAGGAGGAAATGCTTAAGGGTGTAGATTCAAACAGTTTTGTATTTTACTCATGAGCTCTTGGCTTGTGGCAAATTGAAGGCGCGTCTCTGAAAATCCCCCACGTAGGAAGCAGTGATGAACTTTTCTCCCAGCCTCCTGGACTCTCTCTCATTAATTTCCTTCAGTCCTCATTAGCATGTTTCTCCTGCAGACTTGGAAACCTGGAGACATTCTTGCAGCTAATTTAACACCTGCAGGTTTTGAGAGTTGGTAGAGAAAATGCATCAATAAAATAATCACTTGCTTTTTCTCTCGGAGATTTTTAAATCCAAACCCTTTAAAGGTTAGACTTTTGTTATAATTTCTATTTGTGTTTTCAGCATCAAGTCATATGTTAATTAATGCTCTTGTCTTTTCAAATGTAAAGAGATGAAAAAGCAAGTCAGAATGAAGCCACTTTTGACAGACAAATGGCCATCTATGAGAAGTAGCTTTGTGTTTCAGATGCAGGCTTGGGGCTTTCTTTTCCACAGAGCTACTGACCACCTTAGAAATTGCTTACAAAGCCAAGGGTCAAATGTGAGTATGGCCCACTCTATGGGCATCGGGGACACAGTGGAAACTGGGAAACTGTCTGCTTTAGTGAAGGGAATGGGTGTAATGTCAGTCACCAAGAAGGGGTGGGTAGGAAATCAGGAGATTTCTTAAAGCACGGGTGTTCCTCAATGTGCCATGGGGTGTGTCCAGTTAGGCCAGTCCTACACTGAGGGTATCTTAAGTATCCAAAGCAGAAAACACAGTGCGTAGATCTCACCTTCTAAACATCCCAGTCTGACAGCATGATCACATGACTGCTTGGGAGCTGTGACTGCCCCTGTTGTCCATCACCGTACGGGGTTTATTCCTACACATTGCTAGCCTAGGAGAAGAGCAAGTTCAAACTTTGCAGTAGATTTCCGAGTGAATGCCTATTGTGTTTGTCCCCTCACAAACGTGGAGCCACCCAAAGTTGAGGACTTTCTGAGCAGTGCTTGTGAGGGATGGCATGGAAGGGCATGGAAGCTTATTCTTCAAAACACCGAACCAAACATTAACAAAACCTAAGTGAGGGGCAGGAACGCAGTCCAAGAGCATCTGAAGGAGAGATGCCCTGCTGGAAGGAGGAATTGGTGTGCTGGTTACTAGGGAGACCAAAGACTACTTTACTCTAGTGGTACCCCTAGAGCAGGGCATCATGGGATAATTCTCAGGAGGATCTGGCCAAGTTGTTGGAGTGGGCTATGCATTTGACAGACAGCCCTTCCTCTGACACTTCTTAAGGCATAGTGCTTAGCATGTGGAAAAGATGAGCAATATCCTAGGAGCACCCAAGAGCAAAAAGAATTTAGATATACCCAGAGAATCATGTGGAGGATTATGGGAGTTAGCAAAGGTTTGGAAAGTAACAGAGGTGGAGATGTTCCCATAGCTCAGCCATGAGAAAACTCTAATAACCAGGAGCAGTTTGGGGACACAGGGATAGTAGGTCCCAAGACGGACAAGGAAGGCATTGGTAACAGAAGGCTACAGTGAAGTTGTCACAAGAGCTTCAGAGAGAAACCCTACACCAACTAGGCTAGGACACCCAAGCCAGGTGACTAATTCAGGAGGTGCTTACTGGAAAAAAAAAGCCAGGAAAGGAGATTTAATCAATGTGGCCACCCTAGGAAATATATATTGAAGGGTTCGAGAAACCCCTAAGTCTGTCTTCAGTGGGACCTCAGGTTTACAGCAATCAGTCAGGGGTAGCATGATTAAGCAGTCTTGCTCGAGGTATGGTATAGTTGGTCATTACCTCAGTTCTGATACTGCAAGGTGGTTTGAAGAAACCCTTATTACTTGAGGGATTAAGGGTGAATAGGGAAAGGCAGTAAAGGAGGGGAACAAATGAGAACAAATTATAATGAGGTTATGATCCCATCCAACCCTATAAAGGGAGGAGTGAGAGAAAAAGCAGACCACCCCAGGACAAAATCAGGAACCCTTAAAGCTGATTAGGAGAGACAGAGATTTTAAAATGGAATATCGGTTTAAAACCTTGATGCTACCTTAATTTCTGAACTAAGAGTGACGGGAAAGTTAAACAATTTGCCTAGGTTGTAGCTGTAGGAATGGGAAGAAGATTCAACAGAGTACGGCTGAAGACACGGATGAAAAAATCAAGTGGCAAGAATTCTGAGTGCTTCTTTCAGGAAGTCACGATGTCATCAGGATGTAAGGAACACATGTGACCATCAGTAAACACACAGAGAAGGCACAACCAAGTTTATTAACAATTCTCTATAGCTTAATTTTTCTTTCCCCAACCCCACATATGAAGCACCTGTTGAAAACATATCCCCGGGCTGCTTGCTGTCAATGCTTGTCAATCTTCGCCCCATAATTCACAAGCACAGTATTTTTTAAAGCCTTCTGTGCTACGTCTCCTTCCAGTCCTCAGCTGCCATGACTGTGTACTGCCCATGTCAGCCGTATTACTGTATGGGAGGACTTCTTTCTACATGAAGAATCAGGTTCTCCAGATACAAGAAATAAAAACATGTACCTGTTGGATCCTTGTTTGCCCACGAAGGTCTTTGTTGCTCTTGTCCTTAAGTTTTGTTGATAGCTTGGCTAGGTAAAAATCCAAAACAATTTCTCCTTGGAAGCTTGAGTATATAATTAATTTTCTGCTTAGAACCCAGTGCTCCTCGCTAAAAATGGCTGTTGGTCTACGTATATTTCCCCGAGTTAATTCCTCTTTGTATCTCTAGAAACTTTGAAGAAATTCATTTTATTCCGCAAATTAGGAAATTTTTGCAGGGTGGGTTTCTAGGCGTGGCATTTTCTTACTTGTTTCCCTTTATTCTCAGTGGACAATCTGTCTTACGAGTCTATTATCGGTTAGCTCCAGAGATTTATCGTTGTTTTTAATTTCTCCAATCATTTTAAATATTTTGAAATCCTTTTCTTCCTAGAAAGTCGTTTAGATAGGTCTTTATCTCTGAGGTCACCCCATGAGCTTCCACAATTTTCACCTGTACATGTCATTTCCCTTCTTGCTCCAAGCTCTGAGATTCTTGACTTTATTTTCTATTCAACAACTTGATCATCATCTTTGTTCAGTTTGTGTCTCAATCTGGTAAAATCTTAATTCCATAGTGATTTCATTTCAAAATTCCTTCTAATTAAACATTTTATCATGTTTAAAATATTCCTGGGTTAGTGTCTTTTCAAAAGGCATTAGCCTTAATTTGTATTTACAATATTTTCAGGTCATCCAGCAGAAATCTGAATTTTTTAAAAGTAGTTCTATTCTTCTTCTTACAGATGATATATTTTCTTCTCTTCTGAGATTACTTAAGTTTTCACTGATCCTTCCATTTCTTAGCTCTATTTTTTTTTTATTCTTCATTATTTTCGGGGTTTTTTTTTGTATGTGTGGGTATTTTTCCTGTACATATGTCTGTGCACTACATGCATGCAGTGCCCTCAGAACCAGAAAAGGACATTGGGTCCTCTGGAACAGACATTAGAGACAATTGTGAGTTGCCATGTGGGTACTGGGAATTGAACTTGAGTCCTCTGGAAGAGCAGTCAGTATTCTTAACCATGGGGCCATGTCTCCAGCCTCATCCTTCCATTTCTTTCTCCTGGTACTTTATTAATTTTTTCTCACACCTTGCAATCTTTCTTAGCAAATGCTTCTTGTAATTTAACGACATGTATAGGCAGCTGATGTACATTTTTCTCCACAGTTGTCCATGTTTCTTTCATAAAAGTCCTCTTCCTTAAAGAGAAGGACTAACTATGAGACCCCAGCCAGCAGATATGACAGCCTGTCTTGGAGTGTCTGGGGACCAGGAAGAGGGAAGGTTGAGGATTACCATACAGCCAGGGCTAAGCTCTTTTAGGAAGGGAGCTCCTGTGAACATCACCTTTGCTATTTGTCTTGCTCTGCTCAACTCCCTTTCTAGAGACCTCCAAATATAAATTAGGCTATGATAACTATTCGCTTTCTTTTTTCCCTGAAGGACAGCATCTGATGCCTCTGTCCGTGAGTCTGGGAGGCTCTGTCTGCATTTTGACTCAGAATACAACTGAAGTGATACTATTAGTTCTGGGTTTCAGTCAGCTCTCCCTACCTGTCTCTCGGAACACTTGCTGTGGAGAATCCATCTGGCATGCAAACATCCAAGTATCCAGAAACCACCACAGTGTGAGGAAGCCCAAGCAGCCACAGGGAGCCATACAGAGATGAAAGATGGCCAGATTATAGATTTACTAGATACTTGAACGGCTTGCTCCCACCACATAAACGAGAAAGCCTTCAAGCTAACTCCACCAGCCTCACCTCATCCCTCTGCATGTACCCGAAGAGAAAACCATTACACTGCGTCCAGTCAACACACAAAAAGTAAGAGTTGTTAATAAGTCAGTGTCCTAGGCATTACCTTTTAAAATGATATTTTTCAAAGCAATAACTACTTATTACATATTTTTCATTGCAACAGAATGACAACTTTTGTCATGAAGTCATCTCAAGCTGCTTTCTCCAGAATAAAATAGTAGCTGTCTTTAACTCTATTTTGGAGTTAAAAACCTCTTGGGAGGGTTAAAACGTAGTCTTTCTATAAAAGTTTTGAAGGTGAATGGTAAATCTGTTCTTCCATTTGGAAGCTTTAACTTGGCCTTCCTTTTATCTTTGCAGGGTCCTGAACTTGGCTCTTTGGGCTCTTTCAATTTATCTCTGTGTAGTAGATAAAATCAGACATCCTCCATGAAGTCCTCAAAATTGAAGAGTTACTAATTTATGCCCTCATGTCCCCAGGTATGCTATGTGGTGTGGTGTGGGGTGTGTGTGTGTGTGTGTGTGTGTGTGTGTGTGTGTGTGTGTGTGTGTGAGAGAGAGAGAGAGAGAGAGAGAGAGAGAGAGAGAGAGAGAGAGAGAGAGAGATTTCCAGGTAATCCTGGGAAGAAATTGATGTTGCAATGCATACTCATCTCACACTTCCATCTTGATCAGAAGCCTAATAAAATTTTAAAACAGAACAACATGGTAAGAGGGCTCATTATGTATTTCCTTTATTTCCATCTTCATTTTGTATGGTAGTGTTAGGAGCACAGTGTTAGTGAAGAGTGTCTCTCACCTACTAATAGTTCATAAGAATAATTATCTAGGAGAAATTAATCCAAAAAGTATTCTGCAATGTAAATCTCTAGGAGAAAGTGCTGCATTTTCTAATCGAGTTGAATCTGGCCTTGTTTCTCAAATACAGACTTGAGTAGCAAAAGGGACAGCATCAGACAGTGAGAGGGAAATATGGCATATTATTCTACCCCCAGCAAGAAAGTTCTACAGCGAAGTCCTTGATGTTCTGTGAACCTGAAGAGTTTCTGTTATATAGTGCAGGCCCTTTGAGTGAAGAAGAAAGTACCAGAAAATTAGCTATCTTTTTGCTTGATTATATTGAAGATAAGAGATACACCCTTGGGATGTGACAGGAATTGGGCAATGGGTCCTGGCAGGGTCTAGACTGAGTTCAAAGGCCCAGCTAGGAGAGAAATGTCAGCCAGCAAATGGCCTGACTGGAAGCCAGGAGACTTTCATTAGCTAGGGTTGCTTGTCATGCTTGTCTGAGTTCCCTCACAGATGCAAATAACTCTTACTTAGAGTGTAGGGGCTTAATTGGTTCTCTTTCTATTTTTAATGCACTAATCCTCTGGTCTATAAAGTCTGGGCTAACATTTGGGGAAAGGGCATCACGACCAAGTAGGAAAGACAATCAAGATCGACAATGTAGTAGCAAGGGATCGGCCAGTTTTGACAGGACTGGAAGTACTGAAGTTCCTGAGAGGGACAAAATGTTGGTTTCTCTTGAAACCGATGTATTTTGTATATTTGTTGATCCACTAATTCAGAAGAACACTTGACCATACTGGCAGTTAAGCAATCAAGGAAGGCCATAGACATTGGGGACCCAGTCCTCACTTCTGGATCACTGAACTAAAGCAAGCCTGAAACATTCCATGCAGAAAGGCCAACCCCTCATAGTTCACACATCTAGTCTTTTTAGATGGCCCTGGATCTTTCCTGTTGTTTTTGTTAATAGTCAGATGAGCTTCTTAGATGTTTGTTCCTCCAGCAGATCATCAAGTTATTCCTTCCTACCCAAACACATGCCTTCCTGAGTTTCTGGTAAGTGCAATGTTCTCGGGCCTTGTATTATTTTCAGTGATGTCTGAGTGGCCATGTTGGGTTGGCGCCTGACACAAACATTCCTTTGACCTACCTCTTAATCTAGACATGTTCTCTCTTGACTTTCTGAAGAAAAGAATTGTAAGATATGAGTCAGTGATGGCTTGGGAAGGATCAGACACAACCCCACCCCCACCCCTGAAAAAAATCAATGGTTCCAGAGAAAACCTTTTAAGGCTCCCATCTAGAAAGACTCACCATGATTTTCTTCCAGCCTTTCTCTTAGAGCAGGTATTTTCAGACTTGAATAGATTCATGAAATCACCTTGGGAAATCAATTAAAAAATCAGATGAGAATTTTTGGTTCATGGTTCCACAGAAAGGGTTAGAAATGGCATTTTAGTAAGGACACCCCTTTACACACATATACACACACACACTAGAAAATGATGGTGATACAGGTGGAACACTGACTTCATGCCGAGAAATGATAGGCACGCATTAAATAAAGTAAGCCTTGCCCAGCGTGGAAAGCTAGATGGACTGACTTACTATGAGGAAGGTCTTTGGAAGGAAGTATGCATCCTATTCTGTTATGGAGGGCAGGGGAAAGAACCTTCCTGCCAAAAGGGCATGAATGGTAGGTGCTGATGGGGATACTCTATCAACCAATCACATCTAGTTAGGGTGTGGACCCCAGGTAGCCACACCCTAACTAGATGTGATTGGTTGATAGAGTTTCCCCATCATCTCCACCTTTTGTCTAAACAAGATCGATCCAAACCCAACATAGCTATATACAATAGGAACAGATACCAAATATAAAATTGCAAATAAAAAACAATATTAAGCAAGGAACACATAACAAAAGTTTTACTAAACATTTTATTTCAAGGAGTCTAACTATTGCATTGAAATTAAGCTTGGCTAAATCATGAGGAAGGTAACTACAATTATCTAATCTTCAACTTCATCAAAGATCTGAGAAGGGAAACAATATTACTTGAGTGAACAGGAAGTGCAATCGAGAAACTTCCAAAATGTGCAACAAATGACAGAGACAACTGACTACCTGGGCAATCACCCAAAGTCTCATTTGCAATGTTGAAGCAACCAACTTTGGCTAAGGCCTAACATAACTGACATATCATTTTCAAAGGCAAGAAACTTTTCAAAACTATCTTACCCTGTCTTGGCAGGATGTGACAGTCCTGTTTTATCCATTTACAGATACTTTGTACCTCTGTCAGTGGTTGAGGTATGGGCATTTCTTTGCCCAAAGGCCAGTTCTGCCAAGAAGAAAGGCTCCAGGTGGAGCGTCTTTGGTGCTCAACATTCTCACGGGAATAGATTGGTGTTGTCAGGAGCGATTGTGTCTCACTACCATGGAACTCTAAGTTAGATTAAAGGCCATTTTCTACAGCTCTTTGAAGAAGTTGAAGATTATCTATCTATACTGAATATAATATCTATGTATCTAAAGAACCTGATTAGTCTAATTATAAATATGACAAACATAGATGACTATTGATCTATAATTCTCAATACCTATCTAACTTAAAGACTAAGACAATAAACAACTGTGTAATAAATGAGGACAATGACCTTTAAATGTAAACAATGTATAAGTATCTTGATCAGAGGTAGCAATGTACACTGCAGTATGCTAAATATATGTATCAATACATAAACAATGTTTTAAACAGAGGTAGAAGCATACATGCATACAATATTCAATATAATTTAACTTTTTATCAATATACAAGAATCTATACCAATATAATTGTCTAAAAACAATAACTCACAAATACCAATCTATTATCCCATCATCCAATTATCCCTCTTTTTTTTGTTAAAAAGATCCCTGAGCCTATAAAATTCCTCCCCCATCCCTCAGCCATATACCAATTATAATCAACCCCAAATGATGTCCCTAATGCTGAGGGCAAACTTTGCTGGGAGAGGGGACGTCGTCCTCTAAAGTTGCTTCCAGCTGTCATGGGGACAATGTTCTTTCTAGGGGATCCTGTTAAAGTAAATGATGGTTAAATTCCAAGATTAATATTTGGCCTGGTAAAATTGCAAATAGTCTCTGAGTATTTTGCAGAGGTCTGGCCAGAATGTTGTAAAAGAAGTGCACCATTTCAGCTAACCGAGTTGGAACCATCTTGTACAGCTGGTATCCAAAACAGGTCTTGTAGTAGTGCTATCAGCATCATGTAAGAAGAAGTTCAGATAGGAAAGTCTAGAGAACAAATGGGTATACTTAAAAACAGTCCTTGGGAGGCTGGTGGGTAAAAGTACCTGTTGCCCATCCTGGTGACTGGATTCATCTCCAGGGACCCATCATGATAGAAGGAGAGAATTGACTACTACAAATTATCCCTTGAGCTTCACACACATACCATGGAACTTGACACATACATGCATGCACACACATGCACACACACATACAAACACTCAGTAAATACACCCAATTAAAATGTAAAAGAAACAACACTTAATCCTTGGGGGAAATGATCCCATAGGGGGTACCTAAGAGCCAGGAAGAGAGACAATTACCTCAAAGGAAAGAAGGTTCACAGAGGACACTTAGTTCAGCCATCAAATGTATTGTGTCCTTAGGAGAAACATCTCAGGAAAGAAAAATGAGAAAGACTCAGCTGAGATGTGTTATGTCAAGATGGTTTTATCTTAACTCCCAAGGGTGATCAATGGGTAGTGCTCCCAGAGCATTAGGTTAAGAAAGACTGTAAAGTCATTTCTGAGAAGCTTAGCAGAAGAGTAAACATGGATTGATAAGTTATGTCTGCCCTGGGCAAGCCAGACAATCAGGTACATCCTTCCTTGCAATCTCTGTTTATAATATTACTAGAGTTTCACCATAGAAGGAAGAACCAATCCCCTCTCTCTTTCTCTCCCCCACCCCTCGAAGTTTCTAGATGAGGGAAGATATGCCATGTGAACAACTGTAAATACATTGAGATTGTGTTTACATTGCTAAAGATGGCAGCCATGCTAAGAAACTTTCAAGTGCTTGTCTGCTAGAAATCTAGGCCCTCTGTCTTCATCCATTGTCCATCACCAGACTCTCTCAGCCAGGCCTTTCATCCTCCTTCATTGAGTTCTATGAAGAAAGATGTGTAAGCTGGTCACTTTGAGTGACCCTTCCAGTCTGTAATTAGTAGGCATCGCTCCCTCTTAGCCTAGTGATCTCCTGATTTCAAAACACAAAAATGAGCTGCATTTCATGAGTGGGTGGTTGGGTATGCTTACCTTCAAAGAGCAGCCTCGTTTAAAGTACCTACTTAAAAAAATAAGGCACATATAATTGAGAGGCTAATTGCCAATCAATCAATCAAATCTCTTCGTTCAAGGGAGTACCTGTCAGCGCTTTGTAGGCCTAATTTGAGTTAATGCATATATGTGAAAGAAATATAACTACAGTGTAAGATGTTTTTAAAAAAAATATAGGCTGAATGTCTTCAATAATTAGATTCCACCCCCCTTTCGGCTCAGATTCACATTCTTCAGCTGCAGTAAATATGTGTCTTAGTTAGGGTTACTATTCCTGTGATGACAAACCAGGACCAAGCAACTTAAGAAGAAAAGGGCTTATTCAGTGTATGATTTCCCATCACAGTTAACATTAAAAGAAGGCAGGACAGGAACTCAAGCAAGGCTGGAACCTGGAGGCAGGAGCGGATGCAGAGGCCATGGAAAGGGTACAGCTTGCTCAGTCTGCTTCGTTACAGCACCTGGGACCACCTGCCCAAGGCTTCACTATGTCAGTGAAGCCCACACTATGTCAGGTCCTTCCCCATCGAGCACTAATTAAGAAAATGCCCTACAGGCTTGCCTGCAGCCTGATCTTAAGGAGTCATTTTCCCAACTGAGAATCCCCCCTCTGATGACTCTGGTTTGTGTCAAGGTGACATAAAACTACCCAGTACAACATGTTTGTTACTTTCTTGCCACCCCCTTCCAAATATTTTTCTTTTCCTAACATTCCCCATCTCTTCAGAATGTGCTGGGAAGGATGACTCTACCCATTTTAACAAGTCGTGCATTTCCTCTACCTGGTCATAGTGATGGCCTCATTCAGCCTTAGCCAATCCAGTTAAAACCACACATTCAACATTGGCTGGGAACAATATGACTAGTGTCTGTTTCTTGCTGGAACCATCCAGCCCTTGAAACTTCTGCAAGGCATTTTGGAATGAAGAGTTGGACTTAGTGAAAACAACTGTTTGGTGAACTGCTGAGAGAGAGAGAGAGAGAGCGAGAGAGAGCGCAGAGAGAGAGAGATCACACAAACCTACAGCCAAGACTACCTGTGGACTTTTCAGGCAAATGAGTCAGTAATTTTCTTCCATTGCTAAATCCAGTCTTAATTAGTTTCTTCCTCCTCTGTCCTTTGCAGTACAAGCTCATGCATCTAGTTTAATCTGAACTGGGAAAACCCATTTCATTAGCACTGTACTTGATTCCCATGACTCAACTTCGCCTTTCTCGATTTTTTTTTCGAGTGAGACTTTAGAAAGCAGAGGAATAGACACCTGATAATGATAGATGGAACTCCTCATCATGTTTCCGGAGACACCTGGGAGAATCATCTGCATCTTCTGAGTCAATACCGTTTACATGATGCTAATAGGAAGGGAAGGAGAGAGACTGGTTGGCTTGTAAATGGGAACGCTCGTGTACTATGGGGAGGAATTAATTATGCAAAACGGTAAAATACGTGGAGATGAGCATTGGTTTGTCATCCTGGAAGCGGAGGTTCCTAAATCTTAGTTTGAATAAAAAAAGAAGTTGAGTCATTTTCAAGTGCATTAGGCAAATAAACTGAAACTCTAGTATGATTCGTGTATTTAATCCTGCTGCCCATGCGTAGACTGCTTTCTGCTGACTTCCAGAACCACAGTTTATCCTCCCTTCTCTGAATCCATCTGTTAGGATTGCAGCTGCCCACTTACGCCACAGCAACTACATAGCTGCTCAAAGAATAAAACAGGTTGATGACATGGCACCATTGATTTTTACACGTGTGAAGGGGACGCAGAGAGGAGGCATCCCAGATAGCTTTATTTCTGCCTGACATTGAAAATGGACACAGTAACCTTCCATGTGGTGTATCCTTAGGAATTCCGTTTGCAGTGAGAGCAGGAAACATAGCAGGCTCTCCAATGACAGTTCAGGAAGGAGTCCCCTCAGAGGGCAGCAGCATCAGTCTTAGGTCAAATAAAGACATCTAAGAGAGAATGGATGGGGTAGACAGTAGTAAGCCATCTCCCTTGCTCCCCTTAGTGATGTCACCACTTAAACCTCATGCTCAGGTCTCAGATGCAGGGCAGAGGTTTGGCTGTGACTTTGCAGCATCTTTCCATGCAGCCAGAGGAACGACATCAGGAGCAGGGCTCGCCTTGTGGAGAGGACGACGCAGCCCTCAGGGTTTGGAAGCATTTTTCTTGGAATTGCCCCAGGCTGCTTGGACACTCCGTTGGTAAGTAAAATAACAGGAGATGTCTCATAACTGCATTAAGTGAAATCAGGTCATGTGGGAGTACCTTCAGCATTAAAAATGAAATATAAGTCAGGACCACCTAAACGTGTCCTTTGGACTTCCTTATCAACATAGCTCTTTGGGCAGGTATATAATCAAAGTGTCATCACCAGATACTAGACGACCGCACCACTCTCCATTTGCGCCCACTCCCCTCCCTAATTATCAACTTGTCCCCACACCCTGTCACATGCAAAGGCTCAAGTTGCTTACATTCCTGAGGAGACATTGTGGTTTTCTCTTAAATTTCAGTGTTTCCCTTAAAAAAAAAGAAAGAAAGAAAGAGAAAACTTACTTTTTAATTTAATTTAAATTTTGTGATATTGAGGATCAAAGCCAAGGCCTAGTGCACCCTGACACTGAATTATATATACCCTCACCCTAATTATTGTTATTTTTTAGTGTACCATCAAGGTCCAGAGCTTAACATCTAAATAACAGGATATTGTACACATAAAGAAAAACAATCTCCCTACAACCCCAGACTGTCATCCCAAAAGTTGTCTCCAAAGTGACACCAAATGTACCATCTTATTCCTTAAAAATTAATTAGTATTAGTGTGTGTGTGTGTCCATGTTCTCTCCTTCCACTTTGAGGTGGGTTCCAGGGAATGAACTCAGGTCTCTCAGCTTGTGAGGCAAGCACCCTTACCCACTGAGCATTCTCAGCAGCCCACTTTTCCTGTATTTTAGGCATGCGCAGGTGGGGATAAGGGTAAGCATGCTTCCATCACCATCCAAGTGGTAGCAGATGATGTATGTTGTACTAACCTTGACTTTTTTCACCCCTGTTCATGGAGATAAGTTCATATCCACTTCTAAAAAGCCTTCTTATGCTTTAATGGTACTATTTCTTCAACGATTCTCCAAGGGATTTTTGCACACGTTGTTTGATTATCTTCTTGCTCCATCGAGTGCCTCCATAAATAATCTCATCTGTGTGTCACTTTTGCATATGTATGACTTTACATGAAGACTACATTCGCAGAAATGGAATTGCTGAGTCGACGGGAACTGCCCGTTTGTGATTCTGAAAGACGTCTAGCTCTTCTCCATATGAAGTTATGCCTCTTGAATTTCATCCATCAGTCTAGGAGACTAGACTGCCTCTTCCCTGCAGATCCCCTAGGATGCTATTGCCAAAGATATTTTTGATTATTGCTAGTTTGAGTGCTTAGAAAAAAAGGCTATGATCTTTGGGGATATATCTTAGTGGCAGAAACCTTACCGAGCAAGCGGATGACCCTGAATTCTATCTCCAGCACTGAATAAAGGGAAGGAAGACTGGAGCTGGGAGAAGAAGGAGGAGGAGGGGAAGGATAAAGCTTAAGGTGGTATTGTTTCAGTTTCCACTTACAACTGAAATGCGTATCTTAACGTACATATGAGACGGGTTTAAGTTATCTTATCCTTTCCAATGAGCACTCTTTCATCTGTGTCTCTCCAGAATGGGAGGCAGGAGCTCCCAACGTGTTAGATGAAGGCACCACCTGCGAGTGAACTGCAGTGACTTTGTCAGGCTGCCATTTATCCTTGACCTTATTTTGGAGGTGATCCCCTATTCAGAACTTTAATTGTTAAAATTCTTTAACTAAATCCTCAACATTATCTTTTAGGAAATCTGGTCCCTGTACTTATGGAAATGTAATTCTGAATACGCTTCACTCCGTTTGTCTCAAACAGTAACAACAGCATTCCTAGCAGAAAATTGGCATGGATGCAAATATATCAACACCCATTAGATTTCCTCAGCTTTGAGCCAGCAGTCCTATGTGGCTGAATTTTGTGTATCGTAAGGTGTGGATCTGTGTATCTCCTGCTGCAAAAACAGTACAGATCACCACCAGGGTCTCTTACACTGTCCTTTAGTAACCACAGCTACTTCCTTCCTACTGTCACCTCAGTCCCCAAACCCTGGCAACCATGAGTCTGTTCTTCATGCCTATATTTTTGTTATCTTAAAAAAAAAGTCACATAGCTTGGCGGAGTGGTGTAATCCCAGCATTCCAGAGGCAGTGGTGGGCAGATCTCTGAGTTCAAGGCCAGCCTATTCTACAGAGTGAGTTCCCGGACAGTCAGGGCTACATAGAGAAACCCTATCTTGAAAAAATAAACAAAGAGGGGGGATGGAGATGGGGCAGAGGGAAGGAGGAAAGGAAAGAGAGAGAGAGAGAGAGAGAGAGAGAGAGAGAGAGAGAGAGAGAAGAAGGGAGGGAGACAGAGAGATAAAGATAGGTAGGTAGGCAGATAGATAGATAGATAGATAGATAGATAGATAGATAGATAGATAGATAGATAGATAGAACCATCACATAAATAGAAAATAAGGATATGGTTAAGAAGACTGTACCTTAAAGGTTCATCTGTAAAACTCAGTCCCCAGAGTAGAAGCATTAAAGTGCTGTGGACCTTTAAGGGTTGTGTCTAGTGGGAGGTCCTTAGGTTGTTGGGGGTGTGCCCTTAAAGGTGACCACAAGATTCTCATCCTTCTCTCTTTCTCTATCCATCGCTCTCCCCATCTCTTTCTTTTCTCATCTTCTCTCTCTTCCTTTTAGCCTGTTTTGTAATCACTTACCCACTGGGTGCTCTCCTAACAAGAGGCCCAAACTTGTATTCAAACTTCCAAACAGTGGGTCCAGCAAACCTTCCCCTAGTAGGTGAATTGCTTCGGGTACTTTGCTCTAATAGGGGGAAACTGACACTTGAAGCATGTGATACTTGGGTTTGGCTTCCTTTCTCAGTGTTTCATCATGCAAATATGTTGCTGCTTAGTTCCTCATTATTTAAAAACTTCCTTTTTTCCCTTTGAATCTTTTTTTTTTTACAATTAAAGTATGTTCATGTTCAAATGCATGATTCTATGTCCTTTTTTTCTGGGATGCATGTCTGAAGGCACAGTTGCTGAATCATATGGTCACTGCATATTTACTTTTTTAAGAAACTACCAAAGTTTTCCAGAATAGCTGCACCATTTACATTCTCACTAGCAGTTCAGGAATGACCTCATGTCTGTGCCTTTTAATAAGCATTTGGGGGTGGCACTATTCTTTATTTCAGCAGTTCTGATGGGAGTGGACTTATTTCTCATTATGGTTTCAATTTTCATTTCCCTCAAGACTAATGCGGCTCACCACATTTTCATATGTCCATATTCTAGCTCTGTATTCTCTTTAGTGAGATTTTTTGTAGATATTGTCTCCCCCTGCTTCTCCTCCAACGTGGGATTCCCCTCTGTATGCTGTGAATACCATTGGTTAATAAAGAAACTGTCTTGGGCCTGTGCAGAGAATAGAGGTAGGCGGAGAAAACTAAACTGAATCCTGGGAGAAAGAAAAGCAGAGTAGGAGAGAAACCGTGAAGCATCACCGGAGACAGACACTGGAACTTTGCCTGGTAAGCCACAGCCATGTGACAATACATAGATTACTAAAAATGGTTTAAATTAAGATATAAGTGTTAGCCAATAAGAAGTTAGAGCTAATAGGCCAAGCACTGTTTTAAATATATAGTTTCTGTGTGATTATTTCAGTTTTGGGTGGCTGGAACAAACAAGCAGTCTTCCCTACGACACTCCTCCTCCTTTTCTTCCTTTTGGCTTTTAAAAGTATCCATTCTTGAGTTTTCTTTATATATTCTAAATAATAGCCTTATGTAGACATATACGTTGCAAACATATTTTTCTAGTCTGTAGTGTAGACGGAGACTGTGCTTATTTCCTGGCCACCCAGACATGAATAATATTAATTACAACACTGCTTGGCTGATGACTCAGGCATATTTCTAGCTAGCTCTTTTATCTTAAATTAACCCATTTTTGCTGGGTGGTGGTGGCTTATGCCTTTAATGCCAGCACTCAGGAGGCAGAGGCAGGCAGATCTCTATGAGTTTAAGGCCAACCTGGTCTACAAGAGCTAGTTCTAGGACAGGTACCAAAGCTACACAGAGGAACCCTGTCTCAAAAAACTTAAAAAAATTTGTTATTCTGCTTATTATCATGAGTCTATGGCTTATTGGTAAGATTCTGGCATCTCTCTCCTTCAGCAGCTACATGGCACCTGCCTGACTCTGCCTATACTCTCTCTCTCTCTCTTTCTCTCTCTCTCTCTCTCTCTATCTATATATATAGATAGATAGATAGATAGATAGATAGATAGATAGATAGATAGATAGATAGATATAGATATTGTTTGGATTTCCTGCCTTGCTATATTTTGTCCTGCCATAAGTCAAAACTGCTTCTTTATCAACCAAAGATAATAAAACATACTAATAGCATACAGAAGGGAATCCCACATCACTGTAATCACTGTAGCTTATTGTTTTATTCTCTTAACAGTTATTCATATAGAATAGACCCAAGTTTTCACCTGGTTTGGGATAAGCAAGGAACATAATGTACATATTGTTCAAATGTGTCCCTTGAAACTGTGCATTCTTAACAGTCTATGGAGAAGGTGCCTATAGCAACGACGCTAGACTGGAATATTGTAAATCATTTCACAGACTAAAGACAATTAAGTTCATGCTAGGAAAGTGATTTCAGCATGGTGAAGAATTTAGCTGATAAGGTTTCCTCACAGACTTACCTGCTCCTGAGTGGACATGTTTCTTTTTGTGTATTTGGGCAATGAGCCATAACCTTCAATCAGACAAGACCTGGGTTTGTCTGTCACTTAGCTGACAAGTGAAAATTTTCCAAGTTCCCACCCACTGGAGGTTTGGTTTTTTGTTTTTTTTTTTTGTTTTTTTTAAAATCTCCTTTGAACCGGTATACCATTTTCAACATCTTTTTATGTAGTGTTCAAATCCATATATCAAAAATTTATTTATATTTGTGGGTAAGGTCTCTCTCTCTCTCTCTCATGTGTGTATGTGAATATACACACACATTTGTAGATGTGCAAGGAGGCCAGTCACTTGGGATTGGAGCTTATGGGTAGATGCGGGTCTTCCTAGAGAACAGCAAGTACTTTTAGTGCCCTTAACCACTGAGCCATCTCTACAGCCGCACATTAAAGGTTTTATGATGTGATAATGGCAAATGTCAGGTAAACAGGCCTTCCAGCCTTGACTGAGTTGCTATGAATAGAAAAACTGGACACATAGAATTGCCACTTGTGATTTTAAAAGACCATTGGGGACAAGAGAACAGCAAGTGAACCCAGGGTAGTCGTGTACCATTCATGCAGCCTGGAGACCACAGTGGAGCTCTGATCCTGCCTGCCTTCCTGAGCAGGGGGCTTGTGATCAAGGCCCAGCAGGGCTCCTTTTGCCTTTAGTTATCTGAGCTGCTGTTTCTTCTGGGGAGAAGCTGGAGTCTTTTCTTCTGCTTGCCTGGGATCTGGAAAGGCTGTTGCAGGAGGCAGCTCTCCCCTCTTGTTTCCTGTATTATTTGGTTAGCTCTTGCAGATGCTGCCTGCCTACTTGGCCGATCCTGAAGGGATGCCAAGCAGATGGTGGCTTTGGTAAGCCATCTTGTAGGAGGAGGCTGCTTGTTCGTTCCCAGCTGCTTAGCCCCCAAATAATCACACAGAAACTGTATTAGTTAAATCACTGCTTGGCCCATTAGCTCTAGCTTCTTATTGGCTAACTCTTAGATCTTAATTTAACCCATTTCTATTAATCTTTGTATCGCCACGTGGCAGTGGCTTACTGGGTAAAGTTCCCAGTGTCTGTCTCTGGTGGCCGCTCCATGGCTTCTCTCTAACTCCGCCCTTCTTTCTCCCAGTATTCAATCTAGTTCTCCCTGCCTAGCTCTGCTCTGCCCGGCCCTGCGCTGCTATAGGCTCAAAGCAGTTCTTTATTCATTAATGGTAATCACAGCATATGGAGGGAAATTCCACATCACCATCTCAAGCTCCTTTCCTCACCAGTAGTAGCTGTGTAGGAGTCTTGTCAGGAGACATGGATGCTTATTCTTTCCTGCACCCAGAATGCCAAAGCAAAGGGAGATTTGATTAAAAGGCCTGGCTTCTGGTGGAGCTAACTGACAAAGCTGGAGCATCCAGTACACAGAAAGGCAGTCATCAGATGTCTGCCAGGAGAAGGCCCAGGGAGTGTGGCGTTCTTAGAGTCAGGACCAAGAAGGCCAGTAGCTCCTTCTAGGAGGAGGGTGTGTAAAAAGGTAAAACTTCCAGTGCATCTGCAAGGTGGCACCTGACAGAAATCCATTGGTTATTTATTCTTCATCCCTGCTTTTGTGACAAAGGGGAAAGTCTAAGCATTAGAGGCACGTGTGTTTCCCTAGGGGATACTAATTCTCTCTCTCTCTATTTCTCTCTCTCTCTCCTTCCTTTCTCTTCTCTCTCCAAGGAAATTATATACACTCTTATTCTTAAGCCAAAACTAAGACATCCCCAGCGCTATGACTAACATCATGTGACAACTGACGTTTTGTCACGGCCTTCATTGTCCAGAACCATCCCACCCTTTCTCCAGAACAAATTAGGAGTAGTGGAGGAAAAGGCAGACTTACGGCTTGGTCCAAGTAATTTCAAAACCCAGTCCACAGTTTCATGGGTTCTGTAACTTTTAGTCTCTCAGAGATGGTTGCCTGGTTTTGCAAATCCCTCCCTTTGCCTCCTGTTAGATGGGCGCTTATGAGACCTGGGTAGGGGGAGGGGAGCCTCTGCCCTAGGCTGCGTCTCAGGTGTATGTGACATGGGTATAATGGTGTATGTGGCTTGTGGTAGGGTACTGTCACCAGATTAGTCACTAGTACTTCGTGCTGATGGCTGCAGTTGCAACAACTCTTTGGCCTTCTCCTCCTTGTTTGATTCAGCTCCTAGAGTCCATCTCTACCAGCTTGGCTTCCTCTTCGTCCTGGTTGGTGCTATGCCCTCCAGTGTCTTAGTACATCCTCCCTCTGCCCATATCATGTTCCAACTTTCCACCTCTTAGTGTCTGCTGTGTGGTCACTGAATCTGCCTCCCAGTGGGTCTCAGGGGACTAAATGGTTTCAACACAACAAAGAAAGCAAGAGCAGTTCAGAGGAGCCAGCCAGACTTGGGAAGGGGCTGCCAAAGCTTCTGCTGTTTAACTGCATGGATGCCTCCTGTTGCACATTGTTCTAACTTGTAGATTCTAAATATCTATCTATCTATCTATCCATCCATCCATCTATCTATCATCTATCTATCTATTAATCATCACCATTGTGTGTATATACATGTAGTTAGATACTATTAGATACTACAAAAGTAATTTAAAATGGACCCCAGGCCCAGAGAATCTCCCAGCATACAAGCCCAGTGAGGCTGCAGAACCAACTTTAATTTTCCTTGATTTGTAAGGAAGTAAAACTTAGCTTCTCCTCATAAATGTTAACAGAAGAAAACACAACTCAAGTGCATCCAATCAAAAGGAGCTAACAAGCTGCTTCATGGCTAGGAGCTTCCACTGGCACAGATCAAATATCCAGGGCTATGGTTGCAGCTAGCCCCAGAATGCTTGTCCTTTGATTGCATCCCCAGAAAACACTGTCTAAAGCTTTGTCGCTGATGTTGCCTAATTCACAATTGTCTCTTGCTTAGACATTCTGAAGTTTTATTGCCCCTCTGCTAACCTTTTAAATAATAGATGGTTATGTTCTAGAAGGACAAATAGGGCCAACCACGTGTCTAACCATCTTGCCGCTCTCCTCGTCCTCCATTTTTCTTTGGGCTGCCTTGAACTGTTGCACATTCTGTAACTTCTGCCATTCTGCCCAGGCTGCTGTGCTTGGAGCTCTCAGGGCTTGTCTGTTGCCTGGGATGTGTGAATAGGGAACTGGAAAATTAGACAATGGCTCCTTCCCTCTAATACCTGGCTCTCTGACGTGTTGTACATGCAGTGCTCAATTTTGAAGGTCAGAAGTTTCCCTTCACTTCTTTTCCAAAATAGACTTCATATATCCACTCCCTATCAAAGCAGCTGCCTCTCTTCCCCAGGGATTAATCTCTGGGTCTGCTAGGGAGAAGGTCATGTACATAGGACAAACAAGAAAAGCACATGGAAGCTTAAAAAACAGAACAAAACAAAAAATCTTGCTTCTGCTTTCCAGAAAAGGAAGGACTCCCTCTGGCAAACACACATAACACACACACCCTTACCCCAACCTGCTGAGCCCTCTGCAATCATTGAGAGCAACACAGAAACTTTGAAAAACTTACCCAGGAAAAGCATTGTGTCTCTTAGGGGTACAACAGGAGCTTCTGCTCACAGCGCCACAAAAGGTGCAGCAGGCTTCCATGGAAGCAAACGCTAGCCAGGACAAGCTGATCCCTTGGGAGAAACATATCTTTGGCCCTTGATCGTGGCCAGCTCAGCTGCCAGTCTGCGGGTTTCTTTTGCCATGGGGAGTCTTCCCTGGCCTGAGAACCATACTCTTCCTTGCCCAGGTCCTGCCCCTCTGCCTGAGTCTTTGCCCTCCGTTTTGCATCTTCTCCCAATAGTGTCCTTGGGTCCTATTTGCTTCCTTGCTCATTTCCAGGTCTGGCTCCCTTGACCTGGTCCAGTCTGGATTAATTAGTGACGACTTTTACACACCTTGGCCAGCCCCAGGCTTTCTCTGGAGCGCTGCTGCTGATTCCATTTTAACATGAGCCATCTTGGCTCATCCACATTCTGAGCACTGTCTAGAAAGTTATAACCAGTTCTGGCTAAGTGACAGGGCAATGAGAAAGGAGAAGGATGAAGCGAGGCAGTGACTGTCAGCTGGACGGTTTGGAATTAGACAGCCTTGAAGCTAAGCATTTTTTTTAATATACCTTTTTATCTGGAAAGCTATGCACAAACTCAAAACCGTATTTGTCTTGGAATTTGGCAAGGAAAATGACCTAGATGGGCTGTGAGAGAGAGTAGGGTACAGTGTGTGTGTGTCTCGAAAAAATAAATAAACAAAAAAAACAAGAATGTGCCGGGCGGTGGTGGCGCACGCCTTTAATCCCAGCACGTGGGAGGCAGAGGCAGGTGGATTTCTGTGAGTTCAGGTCCAACATGGTCTACAAGAGCTAGTTCCAGGACAGGCTCCAAAGCTACAGAGAAACCCTGTCTCGAAACACTAATAAAAATTGCATTTACATATTGCTTATGAAATTAGGAGGTGGTAAATGAGTACATATGTCTAGAAACAAAAGGTCAGCTCTGCTGGTGTTGTTTTTGTCTGGTTGCAACAAGGTCTTGCTTTATAATCTCAACTGGTCTTGAACTCTCTATGCAGCCTACACAGACCTTGAAGTCACTAGACAGATCAGGATGACCTCTAGCTTGCTGGCCTTGAACTATAATCCTCCTGTTTCTGCCTCCCAGTTGCTGAGGCATACACCCCGGCCTAGATCTAAAAGATAATTTAAAAAA
Source organism: Ondatra zibethicus (assembly GCA_004026605.1). Taxonomy (NCBI): domain Eukaryota; kingdom Metazoa; phylum Chordata; class Mammalia; order Rodentia; family Cricetidae; genus Ondatra; species Ondatra zibethicus. The sequence goes on along the minus strand of PVIU01003399.1, from coordinate 1,535 downwards.
CTAGAAGCCCATAAAGCTGGCATCCATGTATACAACATTACATACAACTGCCATTCTATAGTCTGCCAATAATGCATGGCTTTCTGATTCTGGAATGTTCTGTCCCTTGATGCATTGCCCATGTTAACCATGGGTCCTGACAAATACTTGACTGAGTCTAATTTAAAGCAAATGACTTTTTCAGAGAGAGAAGAGGAACAATACTCCAAACAAAGAGAGAGGGTGAAGAAGGAAGCCCTGAGTTGAGCTGCCAACAGAGGGAGGGGCTGGGTCCTTTCATGTCCTTTCATGCCTCTGTGTCTGGAAAGGAACAGCAGGGTCTTGGGTGTGGAACACTCATTGGCTCACTGTGACCTCTCTGCTCCCTGTGATCTGACCCTGCATATAGTTGCAGGGACCCCATCAGCCGAGAGTCTTCTTCAAAGGCTCCAAGAATGATGGAAAATAAGAATCACTGCCGGTCAGAGAGGAAACGTGTTCCTGCAGCAGCTGGAACTCCAACCAGACTTCCACACTGCTCTCCGGCATTCTGTGCGCGTATCATGAACTGCCCCAGAGTGTACCCAGACTGGGAGTGGGGGCGTTCATCCCCTCCCTTCGAACTGCTGTTCTCTCCATTTGCTTCCGCAGATGCCAACCCGATTCTTGTTGCATTCATGTGTCTGGGAGAGTGAAAAAATGGGGGAGGCATTAATAAAGAAATAGTATGTCACTCGAGATAGTTTGAGCTCACTTCTCTTAATAGCCATTGTATGCTTTTCATTTTAATTCACTATTGGCACTTGGTGGTGGTGCAGGGAGGGGAAATGCCAATGTTAGCAGAAGCAGAGAAGTGAGAGGTGTGAAAGAAAGGGGCCCCAGTGCACCCATCTTCTTGGCATCTGTGAAGCAGTCTTTGAAGGTACCCTGGCATTGCTAAAGAACCAGTGCTAAATAACTGTGATCCTAATATGACAGGGAGGGATTGGGAGAACATAGTAAAGACCATTAATACAAATAATGTCCTTCTCCAACCAAGAGAATCAGAAGGGCTCTGAGAAAAAGGCCAAGTCCAGGACTGATATGAGAAACACACCAGTGAACCTGGAAGGTCCTGTGGTTTTGAGGGGAACAAAGTGCACAAAAAAGCAATCTAAATTAATAAATGGGATCTCCCAAAACTGAAAAGCTTCTGTAAAGCAAAGGACATGGTCAACAAGACAAAACGACAGCCTACAGAATGTGAAAAGATCTTCACCAACACCACATCAGACAGAGGTCTGATCTCCAAAATATACAAAGAACTCAAGAAATTGGACACCAAAAGAACACATAATCCAATTAAAAAATGGAGTACAGACCTAAACAGAGAACTCTCAACAGAGGAACCTCAAATGGCTGAAAGACACTTAAGGAAATGTTCAACATCCTTAGTCATCAGAGAAATGCAAATCAAAACAACTCTGAGATTCCATCTTACACCTGTAAGAATGGCCAAGATCAAAAACACTGATGACAACTTATGCTGGAGAGGTTGTGGGGAAAAGGGAACACTT